>JAJPUD010006916.1:0-50089 GCA_023553655.1 Myrmecobius fasciatus | reverse complement strand
TAGCAGTTATTAACAAATCACCCACTATGTAGCAAGGCACAATGCTAATTGCTTTTTTTAAAAATATAAATACCATCTCATTTGATATTCACAACACACTGTGAGGTAGTTGCTATTATTATTCTCATTTTACAGTTGAGAAAACTGGGACAGAGTTAAGTGACTTACCTGCTAGTAGGAGCTTTGAACTCAAGCCTTCCTGCCACTAGACCAAGTGCTCTAACCACTGAACCATCCAGTTGCTTCAACTAAATTAGTTAAACTATTTTTATACACAATAATTTGTTTTTCCTAGTAGTTTAAGAATCGTACAATGGTTAGAAAATTAAGTTGTCCCTGAGGTACCACTACACACCTGTCAGATTGGCTAAAATGACAGGAAAAGTTAATGATGAATGTTGGAGGGGCTGTGGGAAGGCTGGGACACTGATGCATTTTTGGTGGAGCTGTGAACGGATACAGCCATTCTGGAGAGCAATTTGGAGCTATGCTCAAAAAGTTATCAAACTGTGCATACCCCTTGATCCAGCAGCATTTCTATTGGGCTTATATCCCAAAGAAATCATAAAGGAAGGAAAGGGCCCCACATGTGCAAGAATGTTTGTGGCAGCCCTTTTTGTAGTGGCTAAAAACTGGAAATTGAAAGGATGCCCATCAATTGGAGAGTCGCGGAATAAATTATGATATATGAATGTTATGGAATATTATTGTTCTGTAAGAAACAACCAGCAGGACAATTTCAGAGAGGCCTGGAGGGACTTACATGAACTGATGCTGAGTGAAATGAGCAGAACCAGGAGATCATTATACACGGCAACAACAATACTATATGACGATCAATTCTGATGGACATGGCTCTCTGAATTGTCTCAAACCAGTTCCAATTGTTCACTGAAGGAAGCCATATACACCCAGACAGAGAGATGTGAAATGTGGACCACAACATAACATTCTCATACTCTTGATTGATGTTTGCTTACATTTTGTTTTCCTTTGTCTGATATGTCTTTTTTGTAGATACAATTTTTCTTGCACAACAATGATAAGTTTGGAAATATGTATACATATGTTCGATGTACCAAATATTTTAACATAATTAATACGTAGTGGATATCCTGCTATCTACGGGAGGGGTGGGGAATTGGGGGGAAAAATCTGTAACAGAAAGCTATGTAAGGGTTAATGTTGAAGAATTACCCATACATATGTTTTGCAAATAAAATAAAATTTAAAAAAAAAAGAAAAGTTGTCAAGAATATGACATTTCACTTACTCTATGTAGTGCATCTGTGATTAGTGCTAAAGCATACAAAACTGACTAAGTCATTTACTTCAAGTATGTATATAAGGGATATACAAAGTGCAAAATGGAATATTAGCACATTTCAGAGCTGCTTACAGGGTCTAATGAAAGGAGATCACTTAGAGTCTTTAGAGCTGACAGGGACCTAGAAATTAAAAGGTCTATTGCTTTTATTTGACAGATGAGGGCACTGAGGCTGAAGGTGGTAAAAATGACTTGCTGAACATTGCATAGCTAGTTAGAAGTAGATTTTGGATTAGTACTCATATCATCTGATATCTGCTTCAGTGTTTATTTCTACCACACTGCCTTAACTCCCTGATTAAATTGGAAGGGAGGAAGGATTAAAATTAGGAGAGGGGAGTTATTTGAAATCAAATCAGTGAAGTTCTCTGGAAAATTTGTTTTTCCTTTTAAAGTAACTCAAAGATAAAAATAAAAAAGTCCCCTTTGATTTTCCTTTTCCCTTGAGTGATCTAGAATTTAAATGATTCAAGAGGGACCTGTCCAATGTACCCAAGCATTTCCCAGGTAGATAATAGGAACCTTGCCTGAAAGTGTAAAAATCCCAATATGGCCAGATAAGCCACAAACAGAAAATCCAGAATTAACTCATAGATCTCTGGACTTTTTCATTATGAATCATTCATTCTTTCATATTCAGGGATTTATCATAAATTTATATTGGCTGAATTAGTCTGTTGTTATCTAAGTCCTGCTTCCTTCTTTCCTCTACATTTTCTGAGGACCTTTTGCTGCTAGCATCATTTAGTCAACATTTACTGAACATAAATTGTGAAAACAATTGCATTAAGTTGTGACAGAGGTTTAAAAAATAAAGAAAATGATCCATAGTTTTTGTCACTGTTGTTATTTATAACATAATAGGCCTTCCCAGAGATGGGACAGAAGTATTAGTCAATTGGTACCATGGAAAAAACACTGGATTTGGAGTCAAAGGATCTAGGCTCAATTACATTTCTGTCACTAACTCCCCATGATCTTGGACAAATCACTTTGCTCCCATCATTTTTAAAATGTGGGGTGGAGGTGAACTAGATGTTCTTTAAGCTTCTTCCAACTCTCTGATCCTATCTATAGTCTTAAATGAGAAGGAAGACAAGTAAGTTTACCAGGATTAGCTTTTTCTTTAAAAGATTTAACATGTCACAGAAATGAAAACTTAGTGAGAAAGTGGCTTTTAAATGAATAAATGGATGGATAGATGAATGGAGAAATATTCAATAACAATAACAATAAAAACTAACATTTATATAGCACTTATGCCAAGTTCTTTATAATTATTATCTCATTTGATCCTCACAATAACCCTGGGAGGTAAGTGCTATTATTATTCCATTTTTACATGTGGGGAAATTAAGGCAGAGAGGGGTTAAGTGAATTGCCCAGGATCATACAGTTAGTGTCTGAGGTCAGATTTGGTCCTCAGGACTTTCTGATTCCAAATCCAATGGTCTACTCCCAGTACCATTTATCAGTTGTTTAGTATTTACCAAACACTGATTTGTCTGAGAATTTCAGTTCCTATGCTATCGACATGAAAGATAATATGGTTTTATAGATAGAGAACTTGTCTTCGATTTCAAGTCCTAGTTTGGACATATTTAAAGTTGCTTAACCTTCCTGTGCTTCTGGAAACTTTCCAATTTGAAACCATGAGTTGTCAGTTTCTGTCTACAGAGAATTTACACAATGAATTACATAAAATAATAAAAGTAAATATAGCACCCTCATTCATCTCATTCATCTACACCCAACTGCCAATCAGGAATTAAGCCAAAATCTTGTATCTTCAGTTTTGGAAGGGAATTGAGCCATAAGGCTGGAATAATGCAATGCAATCTCCTATGATGTGCTTCTGTGTGTTTGATTTAGTTATGAAGTTGAATTCTGTATGTTTTATAGAAAGTGATGTCAATTCCTAGGAAATATGTGGAAGGAGTATTAAATGTTTCTCTTTCATCTCTTCCATCTACACTTGCTTTGGAATGTCTTTGGCCATTATAATTAGCAGCTCTAATCACATGGCTTCCAGCCCCTATGGCCTTCTTGTTTCTTTTACAGACTAGTCAAGATGAATTTCAAAAGATGAGTAGGCTTCTGTAAAGAGTTCCTCTTGTGGGGGCAGCTAGGTGGCGCAGTGGATAGAGCACCAGCCCTGAAGTCAGGAGGACCTGAGTTCAAATCTGGTCTCAGACACTTAACACTTCCTAGCTATGTTACCCTGGGCAAGTCACTTAACCCCAATTGCCTCGGCCAAAAAAAAAAAAAAAAAAAAGTTTCTCTTGTACCACAGCTGAACCTTGTTCAGAATTGCTATTGGAAGTGTTTGTGATGAACTGTGAGAAGAATGGTCTCATTTTATTCAGAAATGTCTCAGGGTACAGAATGAAACATCTTTGTGGGATAAACTTTTGAATGGTCAGAATCTCTTAAAGGTTATCTGATTTTTTTTCTATACTTTGTCCTTGCTCTATCATTAATACTTGTCTTTATCTTTCTCTTCAGCAAGTGAGAAAGCAGCACGTAATGAGAGGGTGAGACTTATGGGGATTGAATGTTTTAGACTAAACTTTCTTCTTTCTATCTGTGATGTGCTTTAAAAAAATAAGAATGGGGATGAGGCAGCTAGGTGGCGCAGTGGATAGAGCACCAGCCCTGAAGTCATGGAGGACCTGAGTTCAAATCTTGTCTCAGACACTTAACATTCCCTAGCTGTGTGACCCTGGGCAAGTCACTTAACCCTAATTGCCTCAGCAAAAAGCAAAAAAAAAATAATAATAATAAGAATGGGGAATATTCTTGCCCCTTTTTTCATTTCCAAATAACCAAATATTTTTAATTCCCTTTTACTGTTCATGTAAGATTGAGCGGGGACAAAGTTTATACTCTCTGGAACTTCTTGTTCCAACAAAATAATTACTATATGATTTTATCATAATTGGTATACTTTCATCCATTACATGTGCACATCTTAGATTATGTTTAGAACAATTCACAAGGCACAGAATAAAGTATAACCTTTTCTTTTATCAGGTAGAGTATGTAAATAGTTCCATTGCTCTATCTTGTCAAATGATTCTTTTTGCCTATTGCTCATTTAGAAAGTAAAAAGAGGTGCTCATATTCTCATAAAAAATTCATTCCTACCAGTTTTCCCTAGAAGACATCAAACTGGGACCCTGAGTTGTGAGGCGTGAGGCTTAGATCAGCTTCATTTTGGGGCAATGACCCATAAGGCAATGGGTTAAGGATTACAATTGAAGTTACCACATAAAAATAAAACAAAAGAAAAATCACAGAATTGCCTAAACATTTTTGTTTTTGTTCAGTTGTTTTCAGTTCTATATGATTCTATGTGACCCCATTGGGATTTTCTTAGCTAAGATGCTAGAGTGCTTTGCCTTTCCTTCTCTAGCTCACTTTACCTGTGAGGAAACTGAGGTAAACAGGGTTAAATGACTTGTCCAGAGTTACACAGCCAGGAAGTGTCTAAAGCTAGATGTGAATTCAGAAAGATGAGTTTTCTTGACTGCAGGCTTGGCACTCAATTCCCTATATCACTTATCTGCTATAAACATGTATATTCATAAACATACATATTCCCCAAAACACCAGCAGTCCTCTGCAGAAAAGAAAGAATACCTTTCCACATGTCTACCAGGGCATATGGCATTTTTGTGCATTCCTTTCCCTTTCCTCACTTTCTTTTATATTTATTTTGGCATAATTTAATCTGATTTAAAATAATAAGGGAGAAGACCTATAACCTCCCACATATAGTCTTGATTTATTTATAATAATCATTTAAATTGAATGAATGATCTGATTTTCTTAGTAATCAGGACAGAGATGATAATTTAAATGAAAATATTTAATACTAGTCATAATATCTAGCATTTATATAGTACTTTAAAATTTATCAGTTGCTTTACCTACATTATCTCATTTGATCCTCACAACAATGCTGGAATAGAGGTGTTATTATCATACCTAATTGAGGCAAAGAGATCTTAAATGACTTGCTTAGAGTCACAAGGCTATTAAGTGGCTGAAACAGAATTTGATCTCAGGTCTTCTGTCCCAAGTTGCACTGGGTCACCTCTCTGTCCACTAAATTCCCCTGTCAATTTGAGAAAAAAAGCATTGGTTAAAAAAAAAGGATTTGGATTAGCTGTGAAATTCAATGTTTATGCCTTCCTTATTCTCCCCCTCCAAAATCTAAATTGTTTACCTTTCCATTCAAGGTCTTTTATGCTCTTACTCAATCTAATAGTATCATCTATCACTGTTCCCTGTAGGATTTTAGCATCACAAATGTAGAGCCATCCATCCACCTTCACCTCCTTCATTTTATAGATGAGGAAAATTGAGGTCCCAGGAGACAAAGTCATTTTCTTCAGGTAATGAAACATCAGGGGGGTTTTAATTTTTTTCACTGTATTATGACGCAGCCCAGCCAAACCATGATTCTCTAAGATTCAAAACATTCTGCCAACCTTCAAAATTCTTGCCCATATTTCCCTCACTTTTGAGAATATTCCAGCCCTTCATTTTTCCTACTCATTTTTCCATAACCAACTCATTTTTGCCTTCTTGTTGAAACTTTTCATAATTCCTTTCCACCACATTTAATAGCCAGATAAA
Source organism: Myrmecobius fasciatus (assembly GCA_023553655.1). Classification (NCBI taxonomy): domain Eukaryota; kingdom Metazoa; phylum Chordata; class Mammalia; order Dasyuromorphia; family Myrmecobiidae; genus Myrmecobius; species Myrmecobius fasciatus. The sequence goes on along the minus strand of JAJPUD010006916.1, from coordinate 44,118 downwards.
GCTTTTTTTCTTCTACGCCTTCCCTACTCCCTGCATCATTTCTAGAGCATCACATTGTTATTTACATGCCTGACCTATCTATGTCTGATTTTGTAAATTCATGAAGGACTATCTTTTTCATCTTTGCATGAGTAGTGATTAGTACTACAAGATACCATTTACTGTGTATTGCATGGAATAAGGGCTTTGCAAACATTGATCCAGACAAACAATAAGAAAGTCTACACCATTATCACAGTCATTTCTTAGTTCTCAGCATTCTGAAAACACCATAGCAGGAGCCTTGCCATACTGACCAGCTGGGTCACAACTCCAGCACAATTCCTCTTCATAGATTTTCCCAATGTGCCTGTTAATGTGAGGATTGGAACCCACCTCAGAGAATGTTGATAACATTCCTGGTGCTAGCGTTACTAATTGGAAAGATTTTCTATAAATTTTAATTTCCTCTACATATCCTCCTTATTTTTGGCTGCATAGATAAGAGAATTATTAGATTTATTTATCTGAATATAAAATAGGTGGTCTGGTGAGTAGAAGACTAGATGTGGAGTCAGGAAGTCTCATCTTCCTGAGTTCAAATCTCTCCTTGGACACTTTCTGGCTGTGTGGCTCTGAGAAAATCACTTACCCTGTTCTCCTTAATTTCCTCATTTGTAAAATGTGCTGTAGAAGAAAATTATAAACCATTTCGGCCAAGAAAACCCCAAATGGGTCACAACAACAACAATAAAAATAGGGACCTACCTCACAGGATTGAGTGTGAAGATCAAGAGAGATAACATATCTAAAGCACAACGCACACTTTAAAATGCTTTTAAAATGTTAGTTCTTAGCTACTATCATTACTCCCCTTCTTGGCCTCTTCAGAGTATATTTTCATCTTTATTTTCTCTACAATGTTTAAACATGTTTTCTATATTTTTTTTGCATTCACTTTATCTTCTGTCATTTTAAACAGACAATTAAAGAGTATTTTTCTCCTGAAAAATCTAGACAATAGTTATTTGGTGTGTATAAAATGTTGATGGCATTATCAGTAAGTCAATAAACATTTAAGAGAGTATGATGTGCCAAGCACTGTGCTAAGCCCTGGGGACAGAGAAAAGTAAAAACACAAAGCTCTTGGGATTCACATTCTAATAGTAGAATTAAATAACTGGATATATCCAAGATATTTACAAATCAAGTGAAGAATGATTTTAGAGGAGAAGGCATAGAAACTTGGGAACTGGAAAGACCTTCTGAATGTTCAAGATGATGTTAAAGAATGATAAATAGCTATCTGAGAAAAATCCATCACAATCACATCAAAGTGATGCATAGTTTCAAAAGTAGGCCCATGAGAACAAGTTAAAGGAATATGAAAGGTAGGAAAAAATGCTGAGAATGGAAAAAATAAGTTTTTAAGTATGAAAAGAGATCTGACACTATTTGTGAACAACTGGTTTCCATTTTCAGCAAAGAAAGAATAAATGGAATGAGTTTCAATTGCCAAAGAAGGGACTTAGATGAGGTTTCAGGAAGAATTTAATAAACACACCAGAAATTCACTATAACACTAAAATAAATAAAATAAAATCAACAAATATTTTTTGAGTCTCTATTGTAGAGAAGACATGGTTTTAGGCATGATAAGGATGCAATGAGAACTATAAAAAATGACCACAACTTTTTAGGAACTTACAATCCACTGGGGAGATGAAATCTAAACCCATGAAAAATTAAATAATAATATAAGATTTAAATACATGTAGATATCTTCCTGGTATGTCACAATTCTTCATCAAGCAATATGCATAAGTTTATTGTCTTTCCAGATTTTTCTGAAATGATAATGCTTGTCATTTCTTACTGCCCAATAATATTCTATTTTAATCATACATCACACCTTGTTTACCCATTCCCCCCAATTAATAGGTATCCCTTTGATTTCTAATTCTTAGCCATTACAAAAAGGGTTGTTTTATATTTTTAAATGTAGTGTTTTTTGATTCAACCCATCATTCTAGCTTGTCCCAAATTTTTACGAATACCAATCCTTACAAGTTGTAGCTGTCTCTCTTAGTTCTCTGGAAATTTGATGAGCTTATCATCAAAACCTTTGATCCAATAATTACCATGAGCCTAGATATATGCCTGGGGCACTACTACACTATTAATATCTGCTACATTTGAATCACTCTTACAATGATTCCAGACTGATACCTAGCCATTAATGGTCACTCTTTAGTACAATCATTCAAGCAGTTCCAAGTTCCAAATCCACTTAATGTATTGTTATCTAGCCTACTGCAGATTGCATGTTCACTTACAAACCCACAAACTAATGTGATCCACATCTCATTGAATTTTATTGATTTATTTATTGTTAAATGTTTCCTAATTATATTTTAGCATGGTTTGGGCCTAAGGGAGCTTTGCAGTTCATGCAAAGATGAGGTTAGTATGTCATTACCTATTTTTTTGTCAATCAATTAATAAGAATTTATCAGGTACCTACTATGTGTCAAGAATGTGTGTCAAGAACTATATATCAAAAACAAAATATGAAATATTAGACTGTGAGTTCTTTGGGAGCAGGGATTTTCTTTTTCCTTTCTTTTTTTATCTCAAGTGCTTAACATCATGTCTGGCAGAGAGTAGATGTGTAATGAATGCTTATTGACTTACTGACTGAAACAGTTCCTGCTCTAAAGAAGCACTATCTATCACTCTATCAGAAGAGACCACAGATACATTAAATGAAATACTATGGATTGGGAGAAAAATTATTTGATAAATTCTGACATGCAGAGTCAATGCTGAACAGTTTTCTTAGTGATCATTTAATATTGTTTACTGTTTTAAAAGTCTCTATTCAGATCTTTTACTTCATTCTGTATCCTTCTGCCGTTTTCTTGTATAGACTTTACAATCACTGCCACAATCTCTCTACTTAGAAGCCCTGGTAAAAGAAAGTTCTGGGAGAGATGGATAATAAGTCTTGGCTCAATTCTTTCTCTGCATTCTAGAGCACTATCTATCACTATCAGAAGAGACCATAGATACATTAAATGAAATACTATGGATTGGGAAAAAATTACTTGATAAATTCTGACAATCAGAGTCAATGCTGAACAGTTTTCTTAGTGATCATTTAATATTGTTTGCTATTTTAAAAGTCTCTATTCAGATCTTTTGCTTCATACTGTATCTTTCTGCCGTTTTCCTGTATTAACTTTATAATAACTGCCAAAATCTCTTTACTTAGAAGCCCTGGTGAGAGAAAGTTGTGGGAGAGATGGATAATAAGTCTTGCCTCAATTCTTTCTCTGCATTCTCTTTCTCTTCTCTTCTTATCTCATTTTTCCTTTTCTCTTTTTGCTTCTTTGCTTTCTGCTTGTATTTCTTCTCTCTTCTACCTTTTTTATTCTCTTCCACTCCATTAGCTTATCCTTATTCTTATCTGGTTTTTTTTTGTTGTTGTTGTTTTTTGTTTTTTGTTTTTTTTTGCTGAGGCAATTGAGATTAAGTGACTTGCCCAGGGTCACACAGCTAGGGAATGTTAAGTGTCTGAGACCAGATTTGAACTCAGGTCTTCCTGACTTCAGGGCTGGTGCTCTATTCACTGCGCCACCTAGCTGCCCCTTATCTGTGTTTTTTTTGTATTTTACTGAGTTTTGGAGAATGACCAAGCTATTCAGCAACTTTTCCTGAAAATTGGTCATTTCAAGACTGACTGTTAGATTTATGGTCAGTATGAGAATTGTCCAGTCTTTACTTACTTCCATTATTCTTTTAGATTGCATAAATAACTTTCAAAAATACTCTAAAATATAGTATTGTTAGTTACTTTGATCATTTGACTGAAGATGAGCCTTCTGGTATCGACGGATGCATTTTTATGATATATTGATGCTAATGGGAGGCCTGGGCTAAGATCAATATTTAAACTGTACTACAGGTATTTATTGTTTTCTGTAAAGGGCTTAGCTTGCCACCAAAATAGATATACCTTGCAATGGTTCATCTAGAAACTCTATATCAGTGAAATCACCATCCAGTCCTTCCCCTTTTCTCTCATATAATTGTGACAGCTTACATTCACATGTGTTACATACTTTATTTCATTTGATTTTCATAGCAAGTATATGAAATAAATAATATGATTGAGTGTCTATATTTTATAGATGAGAAAGGTGAGATTAAGAGAAGCTGCCTTACTTGTCCAAAGTTATACAACTACTAAGTAGTAGAGCAAGGACTAGATAAATTCCTATGTTAGATATTCCTTCTTTCCTCCCTACCTCTCTCCCTCTCTCTGGTCCTTGTCTCTATCTCTGTCTCTGTCTCTGTCTGTCTCTCTCTTGCTTTCTCTCTCTCTCTCTCTCTCTCTCTCTCTCTCTCTCTCTCTCTCTCTCTCTTTCTCTCTCTCTCTCTCTCTCTGTCTCTTTGTCTCTCTCTGTCTTTCTTATTTCATTTTCTTATTTCTTTTTTCTCTTTCTTCCTTCTTGTCTTCTCTCTTTTCCTTCCTCTCTTCTTTCTTTAATTTTTCCTTACTTCTTCCTCTCTTCTATTTCTCTTTTTATACATCTCTATCTTTCTACCCTTTTCAGGTTTTGGTATTTTTTTTGTGGACCATGCTTCTGATTTTATTGCTGTAAGTAATTCTTGGAGAGAAAACTCCTCTACTATTGTACTTCAATACTTTTTTTTATAACTTATAGACTTAGAGATTTTCCTGAGATGCTGAGATGTTAGGGATCCTGTTCATGGTCATATAACCAGTATGTGTTGAGGAATGACATGAAACCAAGAATAGAATGTCATATTTCTACCTCTTATACCAATTTGCTCTCTTAGACCTACATTTTATAACTCCAAATTCAATGATCTTTCCCCAGTGACACTATAGACGTATTTTGTGGAGAGGGGGACATTTTCACATGTACATTTTGTAATACTTAAGCCACAATATCCTATAAACCTGGTGCCCAAATGTCATGCATAAGATAAGAACAATAATGGAATTGACTTTGGTGGAGAACTCTATGGAATCAACGCTCAAAATTAAACTTCAGAAAGATGAGGGAAATAATTTGGTTAAAGACACACCTACCTAGGTATTTTTAACATTAGTGTTTACACTAAGTACTTATGCTTTAACAGGTTTATGCTTTTACTAGCACTGGCCTTCTCTTCAGGGATAGAGCTCACAATCCATGAATAGCTTAATACACGATTCTCTTACATTGAGGTTACAAGATAAAAATTCACCACCAAGCTTCTGTTTCTGCTAAAGAAACTTTCTGTTCTTCAGACAATAGAGACCTATTCCAACATAGAGTCTGATTTCAAACACTTTGGAGATGGACTAGCCAAGCCTATCCTCCACTGGCATAAACTTCCATAACCTAGTGACCCCTTCACACAAGTGAAGAACCAAAGAAGGACTTTAATAAAGGCAGCCTTTATTATTAATTCATGTTTTTGAAAGTCAACAATTTATCAAATGCCCTCCACAAAACACATTGTAATTTTGAGATGAGAAATTATCATGATTAGTCTTTCTTATTCCCTCTTCTGACTCCATGCTATCTTGGGAACAACAATGCCCTAGAAAAATATTCCAACATTGTCTCCTTCCTTACTCATTTGACAAATTAGCTTCACTCTCTGTTCTTCATCCCTTCTTCAAAATCTTCATTTAAAAATGCATTCTATTTTCTCATGATCTCAATAATCTAGGATTGGAAGAAACCTCAGTTGCCATTAAGTTCAACATCCACATTTTGCAATGAAACTGTGAAAGAATCTGAGCACAGGAATATTAAATGATATCCCTAAAACCACACAGATAGTAGGAAGTCTTTTTTTTTGGGGGGGGAAGTTAAATCTAAGACACTTTGAGAAGGAAAAGAAATCATCAAGAGGAGCTAACATAATTAGGGGAAATATGAAGAATATTGGATTCAGTAGATTTAAGTTCTAATTCTAATTCAGTCACTGATGGTGTTTCACCTTAAAGAAATCATTTGGCTAAGCTCTGAGAATTTCACCTTTGTTCACTATAAAATAAGCAGATTGAACCATTTTTTTTTATTTTAATATTTCATTGAGTTCTATGAAGTCAAATCACAGTTCTTAATATATTGTGATACACAGGTTTCATGGCATAACAAAATAATGAAAGATTGTGATATTATAGAAATCAAGTTACAATTCTTAACATATTGTAATATGCATATTTCATGGCATGCTAAAATACTAAAATATATTGTTTCCTGATAATTATCAACCTTTCTCTTTTCAATTCTATCACAGTGGATCACATCCTTATTTTTTTTTATCAATAATAAAGAAAATGACAAGCTTTTTAAAGACTTATGCCATATTATCTCCATTCATTATTCCTCTTTGTTCTTTCAATTGATCTATGAAAATACACAAAATAAAGCGAAATGTCACCTTTGAAAACAAAATCATATTGATTTAAACCTAACTGGCAATTTTAGTAGGGACAATTAGCCAATTTATCCTCACACAGAACTCTTGCAGCATAAAAGATTTTGTGAAATAGACTTTAAAACTTAGCCTGATTAAAAATCAGACCAAAAATTCAGTGTGTTCAGTGTTATTTAGAGAGAGAGAGATCTCAATATATGTTTGAACATAAAAGAAAAAAATTGGTTTCCAGTTTAGTTTGTTATCAGTAGACTCAAGTCCAAATATGTATACTCTCACTTATTTTGTAACCTTAGGCAAATTTAACCTCTGTGAGACTCAATTTTGTCACCTGAAAAAATGAAGATGTCAAACTATAGAATAATGATAATGATAATCTCTAGTACTTACATAGCACTTTAAAGTTTTCAAAATATATGATGTGGGTGTTATTATCTCCATGTTTATAAATAAGGAAAATGAGGCTAAGAAATTTTAAGGGGCATGACCAGGATCACTTAGCTAAATAAATTTCTAAGGCATAATTCAAACTCATCTTCCTGATTTTAAACCAATACTCTATCCATTGTATCTCTTAGTTGCTGTTAAATGTTCCTTAAGCTCCCATTACCCTATTTGTCTAAGATAGCTTTCTGAATCTTCCCTCACTAGTCTCAGATTAAGTGGTATAAATTCTCTGTATTATCCAGGAAGATTAAGCAAAAGTCTTTGTCACTCAAACAACAAAAACAAGATTTAAAAGCACATCAAGCTGGTTGTGGAGGCTTATATTTATAATCTCTACTACTAGTGAGGCTGGTGATAATGGATGGAGCTTCAGTGTTCTGAGCTACAGAGAGTCTAAAGGAAGTTGAATATTTATGCTGAAGTCTGGTAACAACATGGTGAGTTCCTGAGTTGGAAAGACAGGGAAACAGAGACCAGGCTGCATAGAAAGGGGTGAACCAGTGCTGAGCAAAGGCAGAATGGATCGAAGCTTTCAATGAGTGACTGTTACACCTCTACCTTCTGTAAGATAGAGAAACTCAATCTAAAATGAATTATATATATATATATATATATATATGTATATAAATTCATAGTCTCAAGGCCAGCAGTTCACATGCTCAAAGGCCAGCTCAGGTGTAGGGTGGGATGTGCATTCTGTTGAGAGCCCAGATCTATGTGTCTTTGCCTTTATATCTGATCCTTGTTGGTAGGTAAGATTCATAGGAACAGAGGGGAGTTAGTGATAGTTGATCAGTAAGCTACCTAGACTAAGGACATCCATTAACCATTGTCTGTCACAAAGACATTGTCATTAAAAACATTTACTAATTTTAAATATACGAAACAGATATTGTTTGATAAACTAAAAATGATTAACAGAGCCTTGAATTTCTTGTCTAAATGTATCTGATTAAACCAATATTGAGTACATAGGAACTACCAAGTTCCTGAATAGCTAAATCAGTAGTAAAATACACAGTCACTGTTGTCAGCAAGGTCTAGCAACAGGTTAGCTCTAGCATCAAGTGGCTTACTGAAAGGAAGGTCAGAAGCCGATATTTACTGTATCAGTGTTGTGATACAGTATTTACTGTAATAGTGTAGAGGATAGCAATCTCTCAAAATACCAAGTACCCATTAGCATTAGTTTCACAGATATAGGACAGGCATATCCTATACTTGATGTCTTACCCAAAAAAAGTAAGACTTGGAGAGATTGTATATGTCAACCTGGGAACAGAAATATAGATCACACTAGGAAGCAGAAGGTACCCTGGAAGCTTCAAGCACAGACTGAAACAAATAGGAAGATGGCAAATGGAAATTAAAGGTACAGAATAGTCTCCAACAGAAGAGAAGTCCAGTTCTTTCTCGTCCTCCTCCTTCAGGGACGATATGATATAAGGTGTAAGGGAAAAAGTGCTGGGAATTATGAAGCCTTACTTGGTCAGTAACAAATTGGATGATTTCACATTACCATCTCTCTAGGACCCAGTTTCCTCATCTGTATAAGGAGGTGTCTGGGCTAGATGACTTATAAGGTCTCTTCTAGCTTCAACATTACATGATTAGGCAGACAGATAAATTCCCTGGGTATATAGGATAGGAAAAAATATTGAAATAAGTAATTAAGATGTTAAATATGAAATGGAATGCAAATGTAAACAATAAATATTTAAAATAAGTGCTGCAACACTATTTATATAGCACCTTTTCACTCAAAGATGGCAAAGCACTTCATAAAAATTCTCATTAATCTTCATCATATTCCTGGGGGAGGGGAAAAGTGCACTAAATGCTCTTTCTTCTCTTACATAAATTCACTTTATACAAATTTAACTTACATAAAGAATTCTAAAAGAACTCCATAGTCCAAAAAATAACTCCTCTGTTAACTTGACTATATTGTATTGTTCATTCTCTCTCTCTCTCTCTCTCTCTCTCTCTCTCTCTCTCTCTCTCTCTCTTTCTCTCTCTCTCTCTCTGCCTCTGTCTCTGTTTGTCTGTCTCTCTCTCCTCCCCCCACCCCTTGATTTTGTGATCTACTACTACCATTACTACCATTACTACCCCCCACCAAAAATACAAAAGCCTCCAAAGAATTGACTTACAGAGACCTTTAATTTTACTTTGCCACCTTTCTGATTGTTTCAATCTGTGCTACCTTCCTACATTAAGAGCTTGGCTTGAGCTCTATGACTGAGTAAGAGAACTTTATTCAGCACTGCCCACCTGCCCATTTGTCCAGTAACTGCTCCAGCCTTCCAGTTCTCTATCCTTCATCCCTAGCCCCCCCTTGATGAACTGTTTGCTGGCCTCTTCCTTCAAGGTCCCAGGCTTTTTCCTATCATCTTCCCTCCAGCCACTTCCCATTACCTCCAGAAAATTTTCATTAAATAAAAATCTTTTACATAGACGTCTATAGAATGGTCTGCTTATATGAAGTAGGAATTATGTGTATTGCAAACCATCATGGAGCATTTTGAGTTTTTGTTTAATATAGAGAAGAGAATTTCAGGATCTATGATTTGTAAGATATTAATTAATACAGACTTAAATCTGATAATGAGCTCCTACATATTCAAGATTAAAACTGAAATAGGCCATCAACATTCAAGACTTCAGGAGAGTACCATACAGTCCAAAGGCTAAAGCCAACAAACATATCCATACTAAGTTGTAAATAATCACAAACTAACTCTATAACATGAGAATTCCTCATAGTCACATTATCCTATGGAAGCACACACTCAATTCATTAATGAACAAATATAAACATTATGAGTCATAAGACAATTCTTAGAGAGCAGTTATATATCCTATATATTAATAAGTATTATAGACCCTGGAACTAAGCTTGTGTAATTCCCATTGAGCAAAAATCACAAATTCGGGAACACTCAATCTCTTGGATCCCTGAAATTATTAGAAGGGCTAGAAATGTCCATTTCTCCTAGCTGTTTGTCAATTAAATAAAATTAATATGTATTTGGATATAAGACCTAATTAAGGAAGAAATGTCTACTTGAGAATTGGGGACTTAGGGAACTGATCAAGAAAGGTACTTGATAAACCCCTACCTAAACAAAAGTCTCAAAAATAGTAGACTAAACACCATCATGGCAGGTGGGAGGCACATTGGAAAAAATTCCAGGCTTGGAGTAAAGACAACATGCATTTAAATTCAGCTTTATACACTTACTAGCTGTGTGACCCTGGGCAAATCACTTAATCCTATTTACCTCAGTTTCCTCATCTACAAAATGATCTGGAGAAGGAAATGGCAAACATTTCCATTTCTTTGCCCTGGAAAACCCCTAAAAAGGTAATAAAGAATCAAACATAAGATAATTAAACAAGAAAAAAAACCCTTAATCACAATATATAGATATTATATTCATTGTTTTACTAAATATATTAACCTAAATTGGATTCTGAGAGGCACATTCTTCATGCCTATGTTTCCTTTATGTTCAAAGATCATGACAATAGACCAATAGCTAGCTATAGATCCAAGTGAAAGAGCTGATGTATAAACAATAGAGTATGTTGCTTTTGCTGTTAGGATTTACAAGACCTGGTCTCATGGTTAAAGCCAACCTCACTGGAAACTGGAAGGCTTTGTGTGGAAAATAATCTGCCTTCTACTTCCTAACATTTGGTAAAGTTGTATTTTGAAATATTTCTTCTGATTATTTTGGTCAGCTAAGTCACTGAATCACCCTGACCCTTAATTTCCTCAGTGATAAAATGAGGGGCTTGGATCAAATGCCCTCTAAGGGCATTACCAGCTCTAGCTCTGCCATCTTATAATGTTATAAGCTTGTTTGCAGTCTTGATGACTTGTCCCCATCTTGTCCTAGCAGTCCATAAAGCAGATTTGTGCTGTTGTAGGCAGGCCATGTTGCAGGATTTGATTTCTAACAGTCTTGGCTCTCTTATAGTTTAAAAATAAAATGTTGCTTTGAAAACATCAGGGATTCAACTTCCGGAGAAATAATAACTAATCATTTTTCCCTGATTTCCAACTTGTCATGGAGGATTAGCAAGTATTCCCAATGCATTTTCCTTCAAAAAAGAAAATGGACTGAGATTAGAAAATAGAAAAGTGACTGGTTCAGGAACTAATTACATCTTACATATGTGTAAATGAGGGCAGTAATGAATCATACCAGCACTTTCATCAACAAATAGAATGATGAACTAAAAACGATGCTTATGATGCTTACTAATGACAACCCATAAAACATGCCACCTATTTCTTGGCAGAGAAGTAATGGACTAAAGGTACAAAATGAGCTGTGCATTTTTATGCATGGCTAATGTGTTGATTTGTTTTGCTTGACTATACTTATTCATTAAAAGGAATGGCTTCCAATAAAGAACGTAGCAGAGTTATTGGGGAGTGCTAATTTTTTTTTAATAGAAATAAAAAAGGATTGATAAAGCCAAAAAAATACAAAGGAGAAAACAAAAAAAATTAGAAAAGACAAAGAATAGTTTTATTTGTTGTTTGTGTGATGCACACACACACATATATATACAAATACATTTGCATACATACATACACATCTATCCACATTTTAAACAAACTATAGAGAATAGAATTTCACAGTTTTATATAAAATCTATTTTAGTCCTTTTTGCATATGAAATCCTTATGTTTGTTGATGATTGTTAAGATCATCATTAAAAAAGAAACATTTAAGAAGGAAAAATATCTACACACTAGAGGAGTGTAAGTGCCAAGAATATTTATAATTAAAAAAAGAAGTTTCCTAGAAAAAATAAATAAGGGTGAGGAAACACAGAAATTAAGCCTTTCATAAGTTAATTGATGAAAAAACATTGTACACATACATCATAGACTCACAGACTTTGAGAGTTGAAGAGGACTCTACTGGTTTTGTCAGAATCTTTAGGCATCATTATGATGCCTAAACCCCAAACCTCTGATAATTTACATTTTGTGTAGTTAGTATAATATGATTATGTTGTCTCATGAAGATTCATAAGTGGATGTGTCCACAACCCTCCACTGATATGGGACAATTGTCATTTGAACCCTTAAATGATATTAATTGACTTAATTGACATTAATTAATTAAATGACTCAGAGGTCTCAGCTTCCTTTCCCCCTATTTTTGAAGCTTTGTTCTTGTTTTAACTCTCTCTCCCCTAAACCCTCTCTTTCCCATACATTAGGCTGTACCCAAATCTTCCAATTTCTTTTTTTTTCCTGTCATCCTTGACCAGGAAGTTCAACTCTCTCTGAAGAGTTCTGCCCTTTAGACAAGACTTCAACATTTTTTATTAATTCTGTGTAATGCCTTTTATGTTATCAACAATAAGCAGTCCCTTTTGTCTGCTAGTTTTTCTACCTTGAAGAAAAGGAGATAACTTAGAATAAGATTAAAGTTGGGTAGCTAGGTAACACAGTAGATAAAGTGCCAGGTATGAAGTCAGGAAGACCATTTTCCAGAATTCAAATCGGACCAGACACATGTTAGCTCTGTGACCTGAGCTAGTCACTTGACCTTTTTGCCTCTATTTCCTCATCTGTAAAATGAGCTGGAAAAGGAAATAGCAAACTGCTGCAATATGGTATGTTTGCCAAGAAAATTCCAAATGGAGTCACAAAAAGTCTGGACACAACTGAAATGACTGAACAACAAAGTTGAAATAATGGATTATTTAAAAGGACAAAAATCATAGAAATAGTTTTATAACAGACTTCTAATTTCTGTGGATTATAGGTATAATAGAAAAGACTCAACTATAGCAGAACAGTAATTATAAGAGTTAAGTTGTGGACATTCCTTTTTGTTAGGCCATTAATTACCTGATGGAAATAATATAGAATCTCCTAGAGAAAATACATTTATCATTCAATTTTGCATCATCCTTATCTTCTGATATGGCAAAATGATGCAGTAGACAGAGTGCAAGACTTGTAATCAAAAATACTTCAATTCTGCAACTAGCTCTGACTAGCTGTGTGAGCACTGGCAAATCATAAAGCTCTTTGAGTCTCAATTTACTCATCTATAAAATGGAAGTCATAATTCCTATCAAATAGAATAATGTAAATGTCAACTATTTATTAGCATTACTGAAGTTAAATACACTGTTAAAATAATTTGTTGGGCCAACAAATTGTGTGAACTCAAATACAAATCTGAGTCACAGTGATTCTCTTTCAAAGATGTTTACTAAAAGAAATTTCAACATTCCATCCTACTAATGAAATAGGAGGAAGGAACATGAATGTCATGAAAATCCCAGGAGAGATTAATTGGAGGGGTACAAAAAAGCTAGTGCTGTTTGGATCTGACTCATATCGGATGTTTGCTACATAGAGTAATGGATAATATATAATTACGAGAAGACATTGTCGAAACAGTGTGCAACTGTATTGATTTTACCATCATGAGTGCATTATACTGTTATCTTTGTGAGATTTAAATGAATGGAGAGTAGGAATGAGATTCTTCATAAATCAGAGCAAGATGTTTTTATCTAGGGAAAGAAAGGGAAGAAAACATGTTAGTATTTTCAGCCTTTTAATTGAGACCCACGTTAGGAAAGCATACAAGATTATCATTTTGATGGAAAATGATCTGAAAATAATCTTAACACTAAATAGCTATATTAATGCCAGAGTTGTAATCAGTATAAAATTGTGTGCATAGCAATTAATATTAGTGCATGAAATTGTTGTATTATAGTCTCAGGATTATTCATTTCTTCATATGTTATATAGAGACTTATTGATCACCTACAAGGAGCCAGACTCTGACATTAACCTGACTTGAAACTTGTTCTGCAGAGGAGTGTCCCAGGAACCTATGCTTGCCCCTCTTTTTCTCTGTGCTTGCCCCATTTCTTCCTTTTTTTTCAGACATTATTTTAAAAATGACTTGGATAGAAGTATAAATGATATCTTCATTAAAATTGCCAAAGACAATTTACATGATAATTTGCTGTAATCTGAATGGAATAGCATGTTGTACAATTTCATGTACAATCACCTTTTTATTGTACTATGTTATAGAAATATTGGTTTTATTCCATAAATTTATAAAAATTAAAAAGATAGCTAGATGACAGAATAAGGATCCAAAAACTTCATAACAGGCTAGAGTTGTGTGTTGAATCTAATTTATAAAGATGAATATAAAATGTTACATTGAATATTCAAAAATTGACTACAAGAGTGCAAAATGGAGAAGACAGCAGTTTGTCTCAGAATGATCTGGGGATTGTAATAGACTGCAAGCTCAATGAGAATCAGCAATATTATATAGTAGCCAAAAAAGATAATGCACTCAAGCTTCAGGAAAAAAGACAAAATTTTCAGGAAGGAAGTGATAGTCTGCATTCTAATAGAGAATTGTATTCTTTTCTGGGCAGCACATTCTAGGAAGGGCAATGACAAACAAGCAAACCCCATCAGAAGGAAGTGAATTTAAGAACCATGCTGTATGATCTATTGATAGAAATAAATTTACCTTAGAAAAGAGAAGACTCAGAAGGGAATTAATAGCTCTCTCCCAATATCTGAAAGGCTGTTTGTTACATAGAAGAAGATTTAAACTTTTCCTCTTTGGCCACAAAGAACAAAGGTCAATTGGAAAAAGTTATCAAGAGGTATGAGTCCCACAGCTAGTAAGTGCCTGAAGCTGGATTTCAACTAAGGTCTTTGCTGACTCCAAAATTCAGAGTGCTAGCCTTATCTCAAAGAACTAACTAGTCCAATGCCTTTATTTTAGTAATTAGGCTGTCCAGAAGTCAAATGAGCCATCTTGGGAAGTTATTTCTTTTTCATTAAAAACCTTCAAACAAGGGCTGGATAAGCACCTCTTTGATTTTTTTTTTGTAGAACTGAGTTTTCATATATTGATTTTATCAAATAAGCGTTGAGGTCCCTCCCAGTTCTGAAATTCTGTGATTTTCTAACCTTAGGCTTCTTCTCTCAATGCCTTAGTTTCCTAATCAGAAAAATGAAGGGATTGGGTCGTAATATCTAAGGGGACTCCCAATTCTAAACTTGTATAATTGAACTATATGTCCAGCTTTCTTCTGGGTACAATGGCTAATATCAAGAATTGTATATGATATATAATCTCAGTCCTCAAAAGGTCATATGTTCTAATTGTTGATAGAAGGTGATACATGTCAAAGTTAAATGACAATATCAAAGCTATCACAAAACAGGGTGTGACTAAATGTCCAAAAAATATTCTAGGTCATCGTTTCCCTTATTTAGCTCACGAGGACACATAAGCTCAGGAGGTAAGGACTTTCTCAAGACCACAAATGTAACAAATAGCAATGATGATATTTGAATTCATATCTTGAGGGTCCATATCCATCATTCTTCCCACTGTAGCATGATACATCATATTCCTTGAAGAATAAGTAAAATTTAGGTGGGTTGAAAAAAGGAAAAGCAGTCCATACCTGGGAAAATACATAAAAAGGATAGGTGTGAATGTATATTGTGTTTTGGGAAGATGAAAGGGCTCTTCATATAAGCATTTTTAAAATATTATATAATCAGTTTTAAGTTATTAATAAAAACCTACAGGGGAGAAGTGTCATAAAATATACTATCAAAGATATAACAGTAAGAGCGTGGGACAACTGATGGATGGCTCTTGTTTCCAAACTGGAATTCAGGCAGTGTTGCAATGTAAAGAAAGATCTTTAGCATTATGAGTGGACTGTTTGTGGGGTATTTAGGGGTGGATGTGGATGAGTCACAAAGGCTGAGAAAGCCTAAATTAAATTGCATTCTGAGTTATTAAAAGGAATAGCAGCAAATGATAAATTACAAAATATGGAAATATTATCTCTTTTCACTTTGGGTATATATCAATGGATCAGTCAATAAACATTTGTTAATCATGTGTCAAGTACTATGCCAGGAGTTGTTAATACAAACAAAACAATGAAAATGTCATTGCCCTCGGGGAGTTTAAATACTCTGTTGGAAGAAAACATGTCCATAAATAAAAATATAACAAATAAATGCAAAATTTAAAAAATGGACAGTGTCCACTAGAAGCTGGGAGGATCCAGAAAAGTTTCTTGCAGAAGATATATCAAAGAGGTAGATTTGTAGAAAAAGTCTGATCCAGAAATGAGGCCAGCCAATGCAAATGTATGGAGTCGGGAGATCCATTATTGGAGTAAAGAATAATAAATTACTGATGGTGTAACGGAAAGGAAAGTGGATGTAAAATTAGAAGGAATATATGTGAAATATTGCTCCACCATTTACTAACATAAAAAATGGTAACTCTCTTCACCTCTCGAGACTCAGGTTTATTTTTATTTTTATTGTTTGTTTTACCACTAAAATAAAGATTATAATATCTACTTTGCAAGACAATTGTAAAGAAAATTCTTTGTGAATTAAAAAGCACTACATAGATGTGATTTATTATTATTGTTATTATTGTATATGACATTATATCTGATAATAGAGAATAGAGAATCATCCTGGTTAGTGAAGGCAGAGCAGGCCTTGAAGTTCATGTCCTGTATCTGGCACATGCTTGCTATGTGACCCAAGACAAATCATTTAACCTCATAGGTGATTTCTGAGGATTACAGGTTACAGAGAAGGTTCCAGTCTACTTTGGTACTTTGATAGAGGTTAATTCCCAATCTAGGGATTATCTGGACACACAAAATAACAGGACCAGTTTCTATCCTTTTCCCTAAAAAACAAAACAAAACAAAAACAAACAAACAAAAACATGAGCATCCCTCACCAAGCCATGCTTATACAATATTGTTCTTACAGAACAGGCAGCTAGCTGGTACAGTGGACAGGGCACCAGGTCTAGAACCAAGAAAGCTGTCATTCAGTCGTGTTTGACTCTCTGCAACTCCTTGGATTATAGTGTTCGGATTATAGTGGATTATAGGGATTTTCTTGATAAAGATACTGGATGATTTACCACGTTTTCTCCAGTGGATTAAGGCAAACAGAACTTAAGTGTCATAGCCAGTGTCACATAGCTAGTGTCTAAGGCCACAATTGAACTCAGGTCTTCCTGACTCCCAGCCCAGCCCTCTCTATTGAGCCATCTAACTGCCTATTAAAGTAAAGAAGACTTGAGTTTAAATCTAGCCTCAGACACTAAATAGCTATGTGACCCCTTGGACAAGTCACAACTGCTTCAATTTCTTTAACTGTAAGATAAAGCTAATAAGTGCACATATCTCACAAGGTTGTTGTGAGGATCAAATAAAGTAATATTTATAAAATTCTTAGAACAGTACCCAGCATGTAGGTATTATATAAAAGCCATGTTTAGCACAGTGTCTGGCAGAGAGTAGGTACTAAATAAAAGCTTATTCCCTTTCTTCCCTTCCCCTCTCATGACTGAATGAAATGAGCAGGAATTGTCTTTCTACCAAACAGCCTACTTTCTTATGTTCTTCTGTTTACTTTTCCTAATTTTTCTATTTCTCCTGCTGTTATCACAAGAAGTCATTTATTGCTATTAGTATGGAATAAAATTGTTATTGATCTAAAGCTGGAAGAGAATTCAGAGACCTCACAACCTAATATCATCATTTTACAGATAGGAAAACTGAGGCCCTGGAAAGTTGTGATTTGCCCAACTCCATATAATTTTAGAGGTAGAATTCGAGTTTAAATTTAGCAAAATAGCAAATTTAGCAAAATTTAACAAAGCAAAGATTTTAGCAAATAATAGCAAGATTTAAATAAATTTTCTGACCCCAGAGTCAGGGTTCTTTTCTGCTTCACCAGACAATCCTGATTCCAGCAGATTGCTATCCTCTCCCCTTGCTTTACTCCACCATCTTCCCCCACTCCAAGACATTCCTAATTTTCACCAAATCTCTTGTAAACCAGAAGGCAGTGAGACAGAGTGGATGAATATCAGACTTAGAGCTGGTAATCCATAGGGTCAAATTCTGCCTCTGGCAATTTCAAGTTCTGTGAGTCCAGGCAATTTGTTTAACATGTTGGTGTCCCAAGAAACTATTTGAGACTTATTCACTAAGTAATAGACAGTTGGGACCAGCCTGAACATGAATGTAGAAATCCCAGGGTGATCTTCTGTGAAGTAGAAAGCTCTATGAACACATTAGTCAGAATTGTGTCTAAAATATGAGTCAAAAGGTTCTAAGTGGCAATCTGAAGGGATCTTCTTTGAGTTGAGTAGCAATTCTGTGCAATGTAAAAGCATTTTGCTGCTTTCTTCCTGATTCTCAGGCATATTCAAAATAGCTGAGGCTGCCTGAGAAGTCACCTCAGTTGTTACTTGTAGCATATATTAAATATGAGATGAAGGTTTTCATTTATGCATTATTAATTCTCTCAAATGTATTCAGGACTCCTAAAACTGCATTTTAATTCTTAAACTGTTTAATCTGGATTAGCTGTCATGGCTATGAAAGACTTTAATTTTGACTTTCGTGGCTGGGATGATCTATTTGTAGCCACACGTTATGTTACTCATGCTTCGTGGGATGGCATGGGATGTAAATCCCCATTGCCTCAAAATAGGGTATATTTTAATAATATGAAGGAGAAAGAAAAGGGGAGAGAGAATTGAGTGAGGAGGCATGAGAGACCCATCAACTATTGTCATGGTGAATAACAGTTTGGCTAAGGGCCCAGATGCAGAGAAAAAGACAATCCCTTGTAAATATGTAAGCACCTGATTGGAAAATAGCAGTCAGAGCTCAAGAAAAGAATCCTGTACTCTCCCTTCCCAGCTGACCCAAGGAGAAGGCAAGCACGCCAACAGCCCAGAGGAAGCGGGAAACATGGCCCACACCATCTGGTTGCTCGGCCCATTGTTAATCCGTGCTGCCTCTGCATCTCGGTGCCAGCATTCAGATCCCTCTGGTCTGATCCTAAATGAGCAAATGTGAAGCCCACAATTCCATGAAACATCACTCTTTTTGCTTTCTGCTCTGGAACTAATGAGCTGCATGAGGAGATTAATGGATAGCAAGATTGACAAGATTAGGGGTAATTGTGATTATTAAGTGTTGTGTTTGCAAAACTGCACTGCCTAGAGACACACATTTCTCTTTGCCTTTTGAGATTTTTAAATACTATTTCCAGTGCTTGTCATTTGAAGATATGACCTTGACTAAGCGCTCTGCTGCACACACAGTGAGAGTGCTTACTCAGTGCTAATATTGATGGGATGAAATGGCCTTTTTATTTTCAACTAGGGGGCGAGGGGCATGTTGCTGTCATTGGCTTGAGTTCCTTTTTAAACACCTTCCTGTCATCACACATATTCATGATACATACTTTATGGCCTTGTCTACCCTCCAAATATGTTTTGGACAACCAACATTTCTCTGGAATAGTATATATATATATATATACATATATATATATATATATATATATATATACACACTCCATTAATGTAGAAAGAAGATGCAAATAAATTTTACTTCTTCAGTCACCTTTTCCTGCTATTTCCCTACATGAAGAATTTCAGAAGCAGTGTGACAAGGAAAAAGTCCCTGAGAAGTGATTCTAGTCATAGTTTGCCATTATCTAAATGTGTAATTTTGAGTAAACTATTTTCTGCTGCTCTAGGCCTATTTCTTGTTGGTTTTTGTGGTGGTAGAGTTATAGCTGTTGAGTTCTTTCAGCCATGTCCAACTCTACATGATCTCTTTCTAAAGATACTGGAGCTGTTTACCATTTCCTTCTCCAGTTCATTTTACAGATGAAGAATTGAGGAAAACAGGGTTAAGTAACTTGCCCACATAACTAGTAAATGTCTGAGACTAGATTTGAACTCAGGTCCTCTTGACTGGTACTCTATCCACAATGCCATAGACCTATAGTTTCATCAGTGTGAGGAAGGAACTTCAGCTTAAGAAATCTCCTTCTATCAATGCAGATCTGCAACTTCTCTGAAATTTAAAGCCATGAAGAATTGCTGCTGGCACTGTGAGGCTACCAAGAATCACATAGATAGGATAACAGAGGAAGTTAGGTGAAAGCCTGAATTCAAATCTGGTCTCATGAACTTAATATGCAAGTGTTTAAAAAAAAAACTGTCTGACTCAGTTTCCCCATTTGTAAAATAAGGATAATAATAGTACCTACCTCCCAGGGCAGCTGTAAGTATCAAGAGATTTGTAAAATGCTTAGCATGGTTCCTGATACATAGTAAGTACTTGATAAAGCTTGTTTTAAAATGAGCAAAAATACACGGTATGTCAGAGGTGGCTCTTTAACGCTGATCTTCCTGACTACAAGATCAACTCTTCACCACAATGCCAGGCTGTTTCTCCAATATGAACAATAATATTATCTGGCTTTTACATAGCACCTTAAGATTTGCAAAGGCTTTTCCATTTATTATTTTATTTAACCTTCAAAACAACCCCCTAAAAAGTACAATGATTATTTTCATTTCACAGATGTAAAAATTACAAGTAAATACCTTGACAACAATCATGCTGCTGATAGATGTTGAGGTTGAATTTGATCCCCAGGTCTTCCTAACCCTGAGATGAATACTTTCATGAAGATTCCTCTCTATCTCACCTAGACTTTGAGCAGCAGTTTTCAAAGGGTGATCTGAGGGCTCCTGGAGAACCCTTTTGAGACTTTTTAAAGGAATTTCTGAAAACAAAATTAATACTAATAATACTGTGATTATTATTAGTAGTAATACTACTGTGATAATAATAATAATGATATTTTAATACCTAATACTGTAAATGCTGATAGACATAGTCCTCATAAACAAAAACTTTTAGGGAGGAGGATCCTTAATAATTTTAAAATTATAAAGGAGCACTGAGATAAAAAAAAAGTTTGGAAAACAACAGGTCTAGAGGATTGTGAAAATCTAGGTCAAAAGAGTATGAGGAAATCCCTATAGGATGGAATATTCTTGATTTTTGTCCCTCTCACAGTCCTGTTATCAAATGTGTCTAATTCTATAACTGTTTTTCTCTAAATCATAGACTCTTAGAGTTAAAAGTGACCTTAGAGACAAAAACTGAGCTAGAGTAGGCAAGGTAGACAACTACGAAGGGCTTAACACTAATGGACAGAAAAGAGATATTTATTTATTTTTATTTGTTATAAATACACTTATTTAAAATCTACAGCAAAATAATTAAAGAATAAATTAATTAAAATTTAAAAAATTAATTGACAGCATGTAGTTGTCTATTGCTTGTGATTACCTTAGAATATCCTTTAACCCCACCCCATCCCTTTATGCCCATTAATACAGGGGTTGGAATTTTTAAGCATGGGGAGCAAAATTTTCAAAGCTTAGCAAGGGCACCAAAAATACCTTTTTTTAAAATTTGGCTTAACTTCAAGGTCATCTGGTAGTCCAAGCCCAAACTGAAGTATCACTCCTCTTTATCAAGTTCTCTTTTAATGACTGATGTTATTTTCAGATCAAGTGCTGCATATTTAGGAGTTGCCTGCCTCTCTAGATCCGGGCCCTGAGCCAGAGTGTTATTAACTCTGACTTGATGAGGTTTGTGTGCTCTCCCATGCATACCACCTGAAAAAGCCTGAGAACAACTATGGTATCAATTTCTTTCCTAGAATAAGAGCTGTCATCATTCTACTGTCTTTAGCACCACTGTGAAAATATGTTGAAAAACTAGTTCTGTTCAAAAGGTATTTTAAAGTTTTATTCAGAAATGGTAAAAAGCATAAGTCCTTTGAATATCTAATGGAGTGGGGGGTATGGAGAAGAACTTAGGAAATAGCTAAGAGGCTTGGTTTTTATAACTATAAATAATTAGTGATAATTACTGACTGGATTATAGATGAATAGATGGAAAAGAGAAACAGCAGAATGACAGAGGAAGCAATCTAGTTGCCAAGGAGAACAAGGGTAAAAATTGATTTTGATTGGGAGGAATCTGGTGGTAGCTATTTGAATTGCAGGCGTAGTATAAAGGAAGAGTTAATCAGCTTCTAATCAACAAGAGGAGATATCATTGGTGCTTTTAGTTCTTTTTTTAAAAAATGGAGAGAAAAAAACAACTTTAAGAAAAATAAAAGGCTCTTTTAGCAGAACTGGCGGTGTTAAATAAGGATAAGTCTTATTTTAAGTAAGAAAGAAGGAGAAAAGAAAAATAATGTATTGTTATGCACAGGGTCATCCAGATGGTTCAGTGGATAGAGCACTGGGTCTAGAGTCATGAAGACCAGAATTTATAGCCACTCTCTGTCACTTACTAGCTGTGTGATCTTGGGCAAGTCACTTAACTGTTTGCCTTAATCCACTAGAAAAGAAAATGGCAAACCACTCCCCTATCATAGCCAAGAAAACTCCATGGACCAGACTGTTCGTGTTGTTCACGACTGAACAACAGCAGAACACTATATTTGTTCATCATTTCAGGTGGATCTGACATTTGTGACCTCATTTTGGAATTTTCTTGGAAAAGATGCTGGAATGGTTTGCCATTTCCCTCTCCAGGTCATTCTACAGACGAGCAATTGAGGCAAACAGGGTTAAGTGATTTTTCATTGGGTCACACAGTAATAAGCATCTAAGTTCTGATTTGAACACATGAAGTTGAGCCATCCTGATCCCAAGCCCAGTGCTATATCCACTGCATCTTGTAGCTGCCTAAACACTTAGTAATCCAGGAAAAAAAAAACAAAGGTAACCAACTGAAATACAAGATGAGACTCTGAATCACCAATAGATATCATCAGCCAGATTTCTTATGTCCATATAGAAGAAAGTATAATTCTCCATGTAGCTTATGCTCATGAATGACAAAAATGTGGTGTAAAAAAGAGAAGCTTCATAAATTATACTGTCAGACATGGAGTTGAACATCTGTAGAACCATAGAATTCTTAACAGATCTGTCATGGACAAGATCTCGTGTTTGGCTTGTAAAGTTCTTTATAGCCTGGCCCCTACTACTCTTTTAATCTTCTTACTTCATATTCCTTTCCATATACCCTGACATCCAGTGATACTGAGCTCCTTGATTTCCCTTGGACAAGATAATTTCCTGACTGAGCATTTTCACTATCCTCCATGCCCAGAATTCCTGCTTTCCTCATGCATACCCCTTACTTTTTGTTGTGTTTTTTTCAAATTCCAGCTAAAACTTCACGTTCTGCAAGAATCTTTTTTTGTCCCCCTTAATTATATCTTTTCAATATATGTAAGTGTTTACATCTTACCTCTCCTATTAAATTATGAACTCTGAAGAAAAAGATTACTTTTGCCTTTATTTGTATTTGCAGTGCTTATTACAGTTCCTGGCACATAATGGGTACTTAACAAATGCTTGTTGATGACTTGACTTAAGAAAAATATTCAGGAAGAATGTTTAAAAGAAAAGGTGGATGTGTCCCAAAATATTCTTTGCCTTAAAGAAAGATGCCATTACTCAAAAAACAAGTCTCCTCAGAGCCCATGAAAATATGATAGCTAAATTATCACAATCCATAAATTTCTATCACAATTTTATACTATTATAATTAATTTATTTAAACAGAAAAAGGATAGAAGTAATGTGTTATAGTAAAATGTATTTGTAGATGAGCATTCCTGCATTCTATAACAAAAAAAATAGGATGTCTTTTTTATATTTTGACATTTATACATTTGAAAGCCCTCAAGAGATAACTGATACTAAATCAGGACACATAAAGAACTGTAGGAATAAAAATGATGCTTGATCTCAGTTATGTTCATCTTTCCACAAAGCTCTGAAATCTTGTCCTTGTAAGTGAAATCATTCCTTAACATCCTTGCAGTGAGCAAGTAAAAGTTTTGAAACCCAGGAAAATGGTGGTAGATAAATGTGAAACTTAGAGTCAATCAATAATAATTTATTAAATATTTATCTTCTACCAGCCATTGTGTTAAATGCTAGAATACAATGAAAGGCAAAAATGCCTTTCCTTGAAGAAACATTCTAATGAGAGGAAAAGAATGTGTGTGTGTGTGTGTGTATAATGTTTCTGTGTATATACATATGCGTGTCTATATAAATTAACATTTGTATGCATATAATAAATACACAGCAGAAAGGAGTTATTGCAAAAAGACAGCAATTCAAATCCAGCAAAAAAGTGCCCTTCATCTGGAAAACAGGAATACTGAGGCTGACAAGAGATTAAGTGGCTTGACCAGGGTCACAAAGCTAGAGACAGAATTTGAACTCAGGATTTCTTGACTCTTAGTAGCTGTGTGACTTTGTGCAAGTACTTAATCCTATTTGCCTCAGTTTCCTCAACTGTAAAAATGGAAACAGAGATGGCAAACCACTCTAGTATCTTTGCTAAGAATCTCCAAATGGCTCATGAAGACTCAAATACAACTGAAATAACTGAACAACAAATTCTTGACTCTAAGTCAAGCACATTCTCCCCTGAGCTTCATCACAAGGAAACATCATGGAGAATTGCTTCAGTTTTGCTACTCCCACCACATCTATACCTGTAATTGCTTCTGGCTCTTGGATTAAAGGACTGGAGCTGATATTAAAGAAAACAACAAATCTCACCAAAAATTCAAACAAACCAAAACCTCCTCCCAGAGCTCAAAATCCCAACCATTTCTTAATTTGCTACAGTTATTATGCTTGATTTAACTCTGTCTTCATCTTCATTATGCCCCCATACTGGGTTCCCTCTGACCAGATCCCTTTTCCAGCTTTCTTTTCCATACTGTTGTATACCATTAGATTGTAAGCTGCTCAAAGGTAGGGATGATCTGTACTTTTCTTATTGAAAAGTACAGATAGAAGTATAAGAAGTATATCCAGCACTTAGCAAAATATCTGACACAAAGTAGGCACTTAAGGGATGTTTACCTTATCATATTGAATTACATCTTGATAATTGCACCTGTCCTCAGGTAATCTATATTCTAATGGAGAAATAAAGATACATGTATATGTACATGTATATGTTTGTGATCACATACATAAACACACATATATATGCCTACACAAATCTGCATACAAGACATAGGCGAGTAGATAGAAATTATGAAATTTAAATCAGCAAATGTTTGGCAAATGCTTACCATGAAAAAAAACACTATCCTGTTGTTCATCTTTCATTTTAGAAGACAACCAGTGAGCTAAGGAGGGTGATGTTTTGACTTGTGAATGAATTGGATTTAAGTAAGGTTTGGAGACCAGTGGCAAGACATAGATCAGGCTGACCAGTGATGGCCCCCAAAGAATGAGCATTATGACATTTATATAGTGTTTTAATATGGCCAATGAAATTTCCATACCAAAACCCTGTGGGATTAGCAGTGCAAAAAATATTACACCCATTTTACAGATAAGGACACAATATCTGAGGGAGATGAAAAGGCTTCTTATGGCCACACAGCTAAGAGTCTAAATCTTGTTCTGATTTGAAGTCTAGTGCCCTTTGAATGGTTCAGGCTCACCCCCTACCTTTCTTTCATAACATAATTATCATGAGAGGAAATATCTGCCTACTACCCAGTGAGTTGGTACATGCAAACCAGCTGATCAAATATTTTTTAGCCTGCAGTGCATTTTAATCATGCTGTTTTCTGAAAAATGAGAAAATGGAAGAAATAGTGTTTTTTTAGAAAATAGATTTTATTGTAATTTAATTACTTGTGTTTGGGGCGGACAAATCTCCCCTGAACAATAGAAGAAAAGTTAAGTTGCATAAAAGTATCTAAAGAATAAACCTATCTCTAGTTTTGAAGATAAACAAAAATGCTTAATAATCAATTACGATTTTAAAACTTGGTAGAAATAAAATATCCTCTAGGATTTAAGAAAAATCAAAATATGTGAAAGATATGTGTAAAATCACAGTGATGACATCTTAGAGGGTGGCATTACAGGTGAGAATGAGAAAACAGAGAGAAATAAATCTTACTGCCAAGCAATGGCGACTCCTCACAAGATTGGATTTTCAGCTGCACCAGGAAAGAAAATGACTGCATTAATGCCTTTTCCTCTTCTAAGAAATGTTTGTTATAGTTACATATATTTATTTGGGGTTAGCATTATTGTAAGGACAGTGATATAAATGACATTGTTAGTGTTGGTCTAATTAAGCTAGAGCTCAACTATTGTCAGGGAAGACATCAGGCGAGAAGGGTTTATTGCTGATTAGACTTCACCCCATGGGGCATGTGGCTTTTCTCTCTAACTGGGTCACCTTCTTTCCCCCCAACCCCTGCACCCTATCTGGAGAAGTAATTATTGTCTAATAATGCCCTTTAGTTATTTCATCAGTGAAGCACTTGAATTCCTCCCTCAGCAAATCATTGCTCCAAGAAAATGACTGCAGTGTGTTCATCTGTTTATCTAGCTTATTTGGTTTTCAACAAAAGGTCTAACCCCATAGCTGTGTTCAGGGCTGGATCTTGTCACTGGGGAATAGGCAAAGATTTATCTTCCATGCTTTCCCACCTCATGAATGCTGCTCCCAGCCTCTTTTGGGCTCTTCCCCACCAGGTGTTTAACCCATTGACTGCTTGGAATGACATTTCAGAAACTCTTCCAATAGACTTATCTTCCTTTGGCTATGACTCTGGACCTTTGGCCCAGACCACTATTTTCCCTCCCATCAAAAACTATTTCATTAGAACACTGTTATCTGGCAATCAAAGAATAAAAAAATATTCAAGTTAAAATGTGAGTTTTGTGAGAACAAGGACTGTTTTTGCCTTTTTTTCCTTTTTTCATCTTCAGATCCTACCAGAGTTCTGGGCATATAGTAGGTATTTAATATGCTTCTTGGCTTGATTTGAGTTGACCTTGTATTTACTGTCCTAAGTGATATGCTTTATTTTAACTAGAGCTTTTTAGAGCTAATTCTCCAACTTCAGGCATTATCAAAGAATGATAGGAGAAATACTTTGAAGGAGGCTAAACCTTAGAGACACTCTCCAATCACACTCAGTATGTCATTGATTGTCCATCAAGATCCAAACATAGACCAGGTATTGCAACTGTATTTGAAATGGCACTGCTGTGGGTTTTATTTTTTATAATTCCAGTTGAGAAATGAGGAAGGGGGAGAGGAGAAGAATGAAGATTGTCTAGAAATAATTGGGTAAATGAAAAGAAAGCTGTTTGGTTATTTGTTAAAATTTAGCCAAATGATCATATTTCTTTGGTCAGAAATTTAGACAAATATCACAATCATACTCTACATTTGTCTTAGTCAACACATTTGGTTTACCTTTTAGACTGTTGGCATTTTACCTAGCAGAATTTTTCCACATATTGCTCAGCTACCTTGTCAGACAGACCACTAGCCTTTGGCTTGACAAAGGGTAGTGAATAATTGAGTAAATATTTATCTAAATAGTTAAATCTCCTTTTACAGCCAAGAGAATTGAGAAAGACAAAACTTAAGCATAAATGATTCATTCAGCTGGTAAATGTCTGAGGTTGGATTTGAACTCTGATTCCCAGCCCTGGTTACTCACTGTGTAACCTAGTTCCTTTATTATGACTATAGTCACATACAAGTAGGTGTAGTCTTCTCACAGGAAGACTCTGCTGATCAAAAGTGGAAATTACCATCCATGATAATTTACTACACTAACTGTGAAGAATTTTCCTCGCCTGGGGTTATTATTTCCACACATTTAGAATATGCTGGAGTTTTCAAGTCCTAGTGCAAGGTGATTAAATGAGAGGTAGAGTTAAGTTTAATTGAGAAAAAGCTTTCTCACAATTAGAGCTACTCAGGACAGAAATGTCCTGTTTTTCCTCCTCACCTGCAGCCTTTGAGAAAAGGTTTCATGTATATTGAAAAGGGTGCTTTTTTTAAACAAGGTTGTCTCACCCAAATCTGAGATGCTGAAGTTCTATGACTAACTTTTGTGGCAATGATCAATCTATCTAACTTTCTCCTTGTGGCTATCTAGTGTCACACTCTGAGGGTCACACATGCTGGTAAGTTCAGAGAGTCCTAAAGGCACATGAGGTTCAACCATGGGCCCTAAGAAAAGTTCTCTTTTCTCTTTCTCTGGAGAATTATAATATTTTAATGTTCAGATCTAATCCTGTCATTCCTTTGTTCAAAAACTTTCAGTGGTTCCCTATAGATCAAGAGATAAAATGCAGTTATGTAAGCCCAACATTTAAGGTCCACAATAGTCTATTTCCAACCTATTTTTCTAGCCTTGTTTCACATTGACTCTACATATTTTATGTGTCATTTGAACTCAGCTGTTAGCTATATCCCAATAATCTGCTTCCATGTACTAGCATAGTCCATCCCCAAATTTTGGTACTTATTTCTTCCATATTGGTGGCATTTCAAACTCTTCTTTCCTTCAGGGTGCAGCTTTTGCCATGAAGTCATTCATTGATCCTTAGGTGAACTTAAACTCCTTTTTAATTTTAGCTAGTGTATTTTGTCTTGAATTTTTTGCCCTAATCACATTTTAACCAGATCACATTTATAGGTCTAAGACAATATGACAGGTGCTTTTCAAGGGTATGGAATTAGTTTTTCCTTCTTTCTACTTTCCCCAGTGTTGCATGCAGTGTTTCATTTCCAATGCATACTTAATATTGTTTGAATTTACTTGTTTATTGATCTGATGAGAGAGTTGGCTTGGGTTTTTTGTTTGTTTTAATGCTGTCAATATAATCACATCAGTTTTAACTTCACCTTCTGTAGTTGGAGATGATGTTTAGACAAGAGGTAACTGACTGATTCCATAATTGTGAGATACCAGATATCATCTGATATACTCAGCTTGGAAAAAATGCAAGGGGAGGTAGCTAAGTGTTCATGGCAACCAAGGTGAATGAAAATAACAAAGATTGGCCCCTCAATCTTTTCTTCCCTTCAGCAGAAGTTAAACTGAACACTGAATTTAAAAGAAAAAACTGTAGAGTAATCTGTCTACATAAATTTGTATTTAGGGATTCAAACTAACATCTAAACATATTTCTATTTCCTAATCATTCCTCAATGACCTACAATTTCTGGAAGTCCTGCTGAGAAATATGCAACCATCTTTCTTACTATTTCCTAAACAAGTGATTACCTATAAATTTGATTTAGAAGACTTCAGCAATATTGGACACTTTAATTGCTGTTTTTAAAATGTTAAGACGGAAAGAAATAATTGAATGTCATTCTATTTTACAACAATTCAAAGAAAACAATTTAGTTTTTCTGGAAACAGAAAAGGACTTACACTCATCAAACACACAGGCTAAATGTGTACAAAGAAGAAAAAGAATCCAGTCAAATTATATAACAATAATCTTTTAGTGAAAGTTACTAAGCTTTACTATTGCTAGGGAACACTTTTTTCCCCAAAGTAGTTATTGGATTATCTAAGATTTAATCTCTAAAGAATAAGTTTTCATTTGTTAAGGAGTGACTTAAAGAATTATGTTCTCTTAATTTTCAACCCTCTATAGCTGAAGGTGATAACTCTAAGAACAGACAATGAAAAGTTAAGAGAGAGAATTGAACAAGATTTGGTACAATGACTGCTTCTTCTAGGATCTGTGGGCCTGAGCTTTTCCTGAAGTACCCACCAAACTCCCATTAAAGTCTATGTGAGTTATGAACATATGACCCTTTGAGTGGTTATTGTTCAATTAAGTGCATCTCTCAGACATCAAAATCTATTTATTGTACATCATTTATAAAGCTACAATGCTAAGGTGCTACAAAAGGAGGTGTTTCATGAATATTTAATCACACGAGAAAGAGCATAGCAACTAGAAAGAGGTAAAATAATTCTATATGAATAGATATATTAATGTGATTATACACTACAGTGAATACAATATGTATGTATCTTTACCTGTGAAGATGAAATCTCTATCCAGTGGTAGCCCTCTACAGAAGAAACTCTGCTGGAATTATCTAGATTATAATGTTCTTTCTTTTATTTATCTTGATGGACATGTGATAGGGGAAAATGGATCTAATTAGGTCTGAGGATGCATGATAGTATAATGGAAAGAGTGTCATTTTGAAATCAGAGAATATAGGTTCAAATGCTAGCTCATGCCTGGGACAGGACACAACTTTTCATATACTTAGGGTTATGAATTAAGAAGATTAAACTAGACAATCTCTGAATTGTTTATCCGTCTCTACTCATAAAACTATAGAAAGCATTTTCTTTACCAATAGAGGAAAGTGCAGGGGCAATCAATCAATGACCAAAAATTTCTCAAATGCCAACTATGTGCTAAGGATTTTGCTGACATTGGTACTATAAATACAAAAGTCAAACAGTACCAGCTCTCAAAGAGCTTACATTCTCTTGGGGGAGGGGAGAAAAGAGAAACACATGCACACAAATATGAAATAAATGTAATGTAATTATTTAGGGGGAGACGCTAATACCTGGTTAGGAGGGGGAGAAAAACATGGAAGGCTTCATCTAGAAAGTAGTACCTGAACCGAAGTTTGAAAGAAGCTAAGGGAGAGAGAAGAGAAGGAAGTACATTTCAGACATGGGGAAAAGTTTTTGCATGAAAATAGATCAATGCCATATGTAAAGGAAAGTAACTTCAATGTGACTGATCTATTGTGCAAGAAAAAGAGTGTAAACAAATGTGAAATATAAGTTTGGAAAATTTGAGTAGAACAAAATTGTGATTTAAAAGTTAAATAGGCATGTTTGTATTTATTTACCAAAATAATAGGGAGCCACTGAAATTTAGTGATTAGGGTAGTACCATGGTCATATCTGTGTCCTAGAAAAAAATGACTTTGGAAGATTTGTGATAAATGGGTAATAGGAAGGATTCAGGATAGAAAAACAAAGTAGAAAGTTATTGCAATATTCTTTGTGGGAGAGGTAATGAGCCCCTAATCTATAATGGCTGTATGAATAAAGAAAGGGGAAAATGTAATTGATATTGTACAGTCAGACAAGACAAGGTGACCAAATATAAAAGACTAGTAAATTTTATAGTTTAGAACTTGGCCTACATCAGCCTAGGAGTTATTTATGGAACATCTCCTTTCTAATCTAGAGCAACTTAAACTATATACATCAACTCAATTAGAATCCTTCCTTGTACTATGATTGTTCTGTACTGGTTTTTAAGATAAGCATCATAATGTGTTATAAAGGGATGCTACTCAACTTTACTACATGTTCTGGGCAGTGTTTTTATTGGTATGTATTTGGCATGTCTTCCTCAGAGCCAGTGACCTGAAGAATGATGGATACAAGCCATTATAATCATGAGTCCATTGGCTAAAAGCAATCAAGAGTTCATTACTTTAGGAGGCTACCCATTCTTTTCTCTCATAAGAGCAAGAGCATGATCAATGCAAAAAATCTTCGCCTAAAATTATGATGATCTTCACCTTATCATAAAATACAATTACCAAGTTTAGAACTTTTAGTTGGTTACTAGAATGAATTGTAGAATTGTGGTATCTTATTGACTAGTTAGGTGCCAGATATTGTCTCCCTTATTCCACAACATTTTCCAACTTTCAGGATCTTCATTTAGCAGCTTCCTGAATACATTATATTGTATTTATTCCTTACCTTTATTCCTTATGTTTGTTACTCCATGTGATGAAATTGATGTTCATCTCTTCTGGGCTAATATACTTCTGTTCTTCATCAGCATGATTTTACCCTCATTATCTCACCAAGACATTTGAACCTGCTTTGTCATGTATAAAATCTTAAGGTATTATAAAAATTCCAGATTTACTAATATTCATTACCTAAGCTGTATATCTGTATCAAGGAGAAACCATTCTTCCTTTCCTTTTTATGTTGCAATTTTCTGTTCTTTCAGCAAAATCTTAAGGAATTTTCCTTATGATCTTTGTCATCTGATCTCTTCCTTCACTCTAGTTCTTTCATGACCCTTTATTTACCTAAATTATCTTAACTTGAACTTACATGATGAATGCAACATATTTTAATGAGATCTGCATTTGTTACCCTAGTATCATCACATAAATTGTTAGAACACTAATGATGTGGGGATGGAAGAGATGCTCTGATGGTTGTTATAACATATAAGCTTTTGCTAATAGTACACAAATTCTGTGAATCTGTAGCAGGGGAGGAATGAGGCACTTCTATCCAAAAAATAAGCTGAGACAACTTCCCATGCTGTTTAGAAGGCTCTCTGCAGGGAGTAGCTCTCCACAGGGAGCAATGGAGCATATTAGACAAAACTCATTTATGCTTGACTTTGGAATGCATTGGGTTTTTATTAGAATAGGGATGTGCCTGATGTCTGAAATTTATAACATGGGAAAAATAATTATGAAGCTATAATTGGAGGTGGTATGTTGGAGAAAAAAGAGCACTGGGACCTATAGCCTAAAAACATGGTCTCAAATTCTATTTCTACCACTTGCATGATATTGGATAATTTCATTACTCTAAGTCTCATTTTTCTCATCTTTGTAATGGGAATAATGATATATACATTATTTATCTCATAGGGAAATAACTTACAAACACATATAGCATTGTTTTGATATTAATAATACATTCTTAAATAATTATGTAATTACAATATGTCACATGTAATAAGCTATTAGCATTGATAATAATGAACAAAAAACAATACATTTAAGCCATTATTATTATTAACTATATGCCAATGAGCAATTCACCACTCTGAGCTCCAGTTTCTTAATCTGTAGAATAGGGGAAAGATTTGGACTACTTATTTTACAAGATTTTTGTGAAAATGCCTTGTTAACATTAAAACTTTAAACATTTGAACTTTTACATTTAAAAATCAAGTATTTTCATAATAAAGATGCAAATTGAGCATATACTTCATTAGCAGAATGATTTTTGGATGTAGCAAACCTCAAGACTCTCTAAAAATCTTTGTTTGTTTGTTTGTTTGTTTTTGCATCCCACATAGTCACACCTTCTGTCGCCTAAAGGTCATAGGAACATAGGATTATGGCTTAAGAATTGAAAGCTCCTTTATAGGTCCCCATGTTGAAATCTATCTTTTTACATTATGGAACCAGACAGTAAGCAGAAAAGGTGGAATTTGAACTGAAGTTCTTTGAGTCTAGAACCAGAAGCCAAATATCTTGAGATATCAGATATTTAATCAGAGGAATTCTATGTTTTATTAAATGTGTAAATGTGAAAACTCATTCCATGTCTCTCCGTTAAGTGATCCTTACTTGTTACTTGAGAACTTGTGACAAAAAATAGTGAAAAATTCTCTTATAATAAGCAGCCAAATTATTTCAGAGAAGCAGAAGGTCTACTTAAAGCAATGAAATACCCCATTGCCTCATTTTGACAAAGAATCTCAAAAATGATAAGGTCTTCTTGGAAGGAGGAGGTCTCTATCTAGTACCTGAAAAACAATCCTCTCTACATTTCCAAGTAGTGATCACCAAATCTTGACCTAAAGACCTCCAGTGAGGGGGAGATCACTACCGCCTCAGATAACATTCTACTTTATTTTACTTCTTTCTTCTTATACAAATGATAGTCCTCTGATTATACAGGATTATTTTTGATGTTCCTAGCACTGCTATATAATGGAAATCAGCACACATATCAGTTTTTGACATCTTTCTTATTGGAAACAATACATTGGCTGCTACAGCTGATTTGAAGGAAGAAAAGATAGGGGGAAAGCATTTATCAAGCACCTATTATATACAAAACATGATGCTAAACAGTTAATAAATATGATCTTATTTCATCATTGCAACAACCCTGGAAGGTGGGTGCTATCCTCATTTTATAGTTGGTAAAACTGAGGCAGAAAGATGTTATATGAATTGCCCAAAATCACACAGCTATGAGAAATGTGAGACTGAATTTAAACTCATATATTCTTGATTCCAGGCCAGCCTTCTATCCACTGTGTCACTTACCTTGCTATGGATTATCTTCTGCTGAAGCCGATAGAATATAAATTCCATGAGGGAAGTGGTTATATTTTTGTCTTCATATTCTAAGTGCTTGGCACACTGCTTGCCCTGAATAAGCACTTAATAAAAGTTTATTGATTTAGGTTTCAGAAATATCAATCCCCTTAAGGCAGTAAATGACAAAATAATGACAATCCCAGGAACTTCATTAGCCAAATTAAAAGACTTTAAAACAACTTAGGTCAATCAGTCTATCTATGTGTGTGTATATATATATATGTATATATATATATTTATATGTATACATATATACATGTATATTCATATATATACACATTTATATGTATATATATATACTTATATCCAAAGCTCAAATTTTAAAAATCCAGTTAATAATAACCATTCTCTAAGCATATAATATAAAATTATTTGGAGACTTTAAAGTGCATAACACCCCAAACCATTAATAGTTAAACTCTAAGAGAAAATAATGATTTTCCAGTGGGAGGTGGAGATGGGGAAAAAGGCACAGGGGGAGAACAGAAAGGACTTAGTATAGAATCTTATCCAAGAGGTTGTTTTTGTTAAAATGACATTGCATGAAGGAGTAAATATTCTAGCACATTACGGTCTGGGTCAGAGAAATAAGGCTGTCTTTTCAGCAATTTAGTTATTTCAAGTAGCAGCATGTTCTGATGCATTTTAACAGAACACAATGAGTCTGAACTCTGTACCCTTAATAATTTATATACTTGAGTATATACCTAGAAAAATTGCTTCATCTCTTAGGACTTCAAGTTTCCCCATTTAGGATAAAGATAATAACTCATCCATTTAGAGTCAATTACTCTAAACTGACTATGAATCATTGGAAAAATAAACAAGCATATTTAAAATTATAATTTGGTAATAGTAAAAATAAAAATATATCTAAACCAAAAAATTCTGATTTTTTAAAGGTAGGCAAAGTTGTTATTTCTAAAAGTTGGTGTACAGTCCTATCCTACCTTTTGCCAAAATTGAAAACTTCTAAAGCATAATCACCCTTTGCTGCTCTTTTTTGGTTGTTTCAGTTTCCTCTGCTGACAGGGATTTGGGGGGACACATTCATTAGTATGCCAAGGTATCTGCTGCAGCAGAACAAAATTTATCAATGAAAATAAACACTTTTCTGATAGCAGCAAAAAGACCAAAGCAAACATGTGTAATATGCTCTTATAGCACCCTCTCATGATGAACTTCTGAGATTAATTAAATTTGACATCCAAAATTGAATAAATTACACAAAAACATTAACATCATTCAGGCAACCTCCTCAAATGAGGTCACCACAAACTACCACTTCATGCCTTCCATTTCCTTATTCACTGAGGAAAGGCTGATAGGAAAGAGGCCTGATATCTTCCATATGAATGAGAAGTCTAATGCTTATTGCTACTATCTCATAGCCAGCCTCCTCAGGAGAGAAACCCTCAGATGATACTAGCTTTCCATCTCCTGTTGGGTGCAGTGGATATTCTGAGGAAAGGCCACAGGTAACTTCCAAACAGCAACCCTCCCTTTGACTTTTAAACTCCCATCTCCTGCTGGGTCCCTATCTTTTGTGGCAGTAAAAGGCTTCCTCCATTCAGTGGTGGTCACACCCATAATATCCTAGTCATTATGAATGCCGTTAGATCATCCTACAAAGCCCATTCCATATACCTACCATCCAGTTCCTTACCCACATCCCTTTCAATTCTCCCACACCAAAGTTTCAGCCTAACTCTGCCTAGCCCTTTCATTCTGCCCTCTAGAATACCTGTTCCATAGGCAACAAACTTCCTTTCATCTTAAATCTTTTCCTCTTCCACTCTTCCATCTACTAGGTCTTACTGAAACCTAACTTCCCCTTGATGATACAGCCTCTCTGGACACCCTTTCCAGTACTGGCTGCACCTTCACTCATTCTCCTCAGCT
Source organism: Myrmecobius fasciatus (assembly GCA_023553655.1). Classification (NCBI taxonomy): domain Eukaryota; kingdom Metazoa; phylum Chordata; class Mammalia; order Dasyuromorphia; family Myrmecobiidae; genus Myrmecobius; species Myrmecobius fasciatus. Next base: position 8,349 of record JAJPUD010006916.1, on the reverse strand, counting down.
CAAGGCTGAGGAGTTGAAATACTCCATCCTTTCCCTGATCATTTCCAAGTTCTCCTTTCAGCACTCAGTAATCTCTCTTCCTTTGAAGTTCAGTTATTATTATTCAAGTCTATTACCCAGTCAGAATCCTAGAAGGTGTTGCTATAGATCTCCAGGTCACTCCCCTTCCTGGATCATTGAATTCAATAGCTTAGTCCATAATTTTTCTCTCTTCTCCTACTTCTGTCCTCATACTAACAGACTTCAATACACATATTGACTCTCTCAAAAACTGTAATCACTCAATTTCTCAGCCTACTCACCTTCCATGAACTGCTTTTTCACCCTACTTTAACCACATACCAAGACAGTCATACTATGGATCTTGCCATCATTCACATTTACCACTTTTTTTGTTTAAAAAAAATTCTGAAATCCCCTTACCTGACCATAAATGATTGGGTTTTTGCCTCTCTATTTGCCTTCCCTTACAAAACCCTACTCTTCATCTACAGTATGACTTTCAATTTATTTATCCCTCAATTCTCTCTCAGGTTATCTCCTTTATACTAGCTACTCTCTCCTCTTCTCCTCATCTTGATCTCTTGGAAAACCAATTATCTATACTTTTCTCCTCTTTTTAATCCCTTACCCCCTTATAATATCAAATTTTATGCCTTGCCAAGCCGCAGCTTTGGATCACTCTCACCGTTCACCTTTGCTCCTATTTGCATCATGCTTAATGAAGGTGGAGAAAATCAAGACACTATTCTGATTGGGACTACTACAAATTTATGTTATATTTCCTTAAGTGGGCCTTCTCTGCTCCTAGGCAATCCTAATATACCTCCATTATCAAAACAATATTCTACTTTACACAATAATTCTTACTTTCTTTCCATCCTTTCTCAAACCCTTCATGGATATTTTCCTCCCATTGTCTCAACTGAGAACCTTGTATCATATATTACAAAAAAAAAATTCCCTTATTTCCCCTCTTCCTCATCTCCTATCACTCAGATAGATGCCTTATGCAATTAGCTTCTTCTTTATTTTTCTCACATGATAAAGTGACCTTACTCTTTGCCAAGGTTATCTCATTTAGTTGTTCAAGTGTTGTCATGACAGAGTGACCTTACTTTTTACCAAGGCTACCTCATTTACTTATTCAAGTGATCTCATTCTATTCCATCTCCTCCAACAGATTACCCTCTCTGTCCTCCTCATTCTCTCACTTATTTGCAATCTCTCCCTGTCTACTGGCTCATTTCCCACTGCCTACAAACATGCCCATTTCTACCCCATCCTGAGAAAAAAAACCTCACTTGATCTTTCCATCCTCATTAATTACCATCGACAATAGATGCCTTCATTTTCTCTTCTCAGGCTCTTCTTAATCCATTATAATCCAGCTTCCATTCTTATCATTCCATTAAAACTGCTCTCTCCAAAGTTACTAATGTTCTCTTAGTTGCCCTAAAGTGATCTTTATTAAACTTCATTCTTCTTGACTTTTATGTTTTGAGGAGGTTCTCCTCCTACCAATCTAACCATTCCTTCTCTGTCAACTTTGCTGGATCCTCTTTCTAACTATAAGCCTCCCTCTGAATTATGTCCTCGGACTTCTGTATCTATACTGCCTCTATATTATTTCATATGGTGGTCTCATCAACTCCCATAGATTTAGTTACTATCTCTATGCTGATGATTCTCAAATCTACATATCCTGATTCAAATTCTCAGCTGACCTCCAATGTCTCATTTCCAATTGCCTTTCAGATATCTCAAACTGAAGGGTATCCATATTAAAGTATATTTCTAAAACAGAACTCAGTATCTTTCTCCTAAACCCTTTATACCTACTTTCCCTCTTACTATAGAATATCACATCATCTTCCCTTTCTTAGATTCACAACCTAGGAATTACCTTGTATTCCTTACTATCTCTCACCATCCCTACCCCCACAACCAATCTGTTGCCAAGGTCTGCCCATTTCACCTTTGCAACATCTCTCAAATATCCCTCCTTCTTATCTTCTGATACTAATAGTGCCTCATGACTGGACTATTTTATAGCCTGCTGTTGGATCTGCTTAGCTCAAGTCCCTTCCCACTCCAACCCATTTTCCCTTCAGACCCTTAAAGTGACTCTCCTAAAGTACAGGTCTAATCATGTCACCCTTCCCCATCTCCCAATTCAATAAATTCCAGTTGCTTCCTATTGCCTCCAGGAACAAATACAAAATGCTCTGTTTGGTATCAAAAACCCTTTATAACCTTGCCTCTTCCTACTTTTCCCATCTTATTACACCTTATTCTTTACCACACACTTTATGATACTGTGACACTGGTCTCTTGGCTGTTCTATGAATAAGAAACTCCATTTCTCAGCTCTGGGCATTTTCTCTGGCAGTGCTCCAGGCCTAGATCTCTCTCCCTTCTCTGATTTCCCTGGCTTCTTTTAAATAAAAGTCCACCTCTTATAGGAAGCTTTCTCCAATCTTCCTTAATTCTAGTGCCTTCCCTCTATTAATTATTTCCTATTTTTGTGTTATATGTATTTGTTGCATAATGTCTTCCACATTTGATTGTAAGCTCCCTGGGATAGAGATCATCTTTTGCTTCATTTTTGGAGTCTGAGTTCTTGCACAGTGCCTGGTGCATAATAGGTGCTTAATAAACATTATTGATTGATTTTATCTTATCCAAAAATATATTCTGATCAATACCATAAGGCATAATTTATAACTGTACACAAACTTGACTATAATAATATTAATGATAATATCCAGTTTGTATGTAGTGATTTAAGTTTTGTAAAAGTAAAAAAAAAATCATTTTGTGATGTAAAGTAAAAATAACTTTACACATTCTCTTACTATGATCTTCACAGTATAAAGATAGATGTGAAAGGGGAAGTAAAGTGTGAGACATTGTGTAAATTAGTAGCTATTTGGGCATGAAATCTAGAAGATAAATCCAGTCCTATGTGCATCCAGGAATGAAATTGAAATCCTGATGCACTTATAGATTTCACCAATCAGCAATACATATTCTCTCTCACTATTTATATATATATATACATATATATTTATATAAACACATGTGTACATACACACATATATATCCATTTATGTATATATACAAGTGTTAATAGTAAAATATATGTGTGTGTTTTATATATATATATATACATACATATGCACACACATATCTGATAGATGGATATAGATGAGAGACAGAGACAGAGACACAAAGAGAGACAGAGATAATTGGGTTCAGATTTGTAACTATGATTTTATTGTTTTGGGAAATATACTAAGGAAACTCCCACCACACATGTAAATCAGTTCTGAGATTAAGTGACTTGCAATGGTCATAAAGACAGTATGTATGACAATAATTATTGGAGAGTGCCTCTATCTCCCCACACTCTACTCTTGATCTTGTCCAGATGAAAAGGGAGTCATTCAAACAACAAATAAAAGTTTTAGGCCTCTTAACCTTACTGAAGTATTTTATATAACACATAGTCCCTTCTTCTGAGAAAATGTCCTTAGATGAACTGTTTTTCTAAGTGCTACAGAAGACCACCTGCCTTGAGACATCATTAACTAAGGGATTAGGTCCAACTAATAGAATACACATTAACAAAGGAGTACAAGTCTTTGAGCTCAGTCTATAACCACTCCAAAATATCCACATTTGTATTTCTAAATTAGTTGCAATAGGACTATAACTGCAATACTGACTTGGTACCATGTATCCCTGCTAATTATTTTGTGAAATACAGTCCTTATAGGCTTTCCTTTTTTGGGGGGAGGGAGACAAATGCAAGGGGGAGATGTTGAGCTCTATAGTTGGCAATGCACTATATATATGAGATAAGTGCAAATGAAAAGAGAGCAAGTTGCAGAGAGGACCTATTATAGATGGATTGCTTAAGTTAAAAAATGTTCCATGTCTTACACCCTAAAAATGAATGACATAAATTCAAAATGGCTCAAGCAGCATCTCAACTGAAATGATGTGATTGCTTTCCAAGGGGGGCACTTCTGAGAGACCCTTTTAGGGTGGATATTGTTAACATTCAAAAAGCCTTTCCTCTGTTCTGTTTCCTCCTTTTCTTTCACTCTCTTCTAGGTCCTTTGCAATATGGCTTTTGATGTCATCATTCAACTGAAACTAGTTTATCCAAAGTTAATAATAATCTATTAACTGACATATCTAATAGTCTTTTCACAAACTTCATCCTTTGAAATCCTCAGCAGCATTTAATATTGTTGATTGGCTTCTTCTCTGTGGATTTCTTATTGCTCTTTCTTCATTCTAGTCATTCAACAAATTTGTTAATAACTACTATGTGTAAAATATTCCTGTGCATGAGAGATGACATTGGATTTGTTCTGAAGGAATCACATCCTCACTGATAAGAATAGACATATAGTGATAGCTAGATTAAAAAATAGGTAGGCAGGGTGGCAGATGATAGATCGATTGGTAAATGGAGGCTAGGTGAATTAATATAAAGCCAGATAAAAATAACAAGGCATCCTATGTGAATTGAACAAAGAAGTTACATGGATAAAAGTGCCAAAACAGTTCAAAAATAGGGGCAATTTCTATTGGCAGGGATTGTCAGGGAGGATCAAACTTCATCTTTAAAGTAAGGCTTTAAGGGGACAAGGAAAAAAAGGATAAGACAGATTAATGCATAGATTTGGGGAATGGGAAAGGAAATTCAACTGGGAAGAACTACCTATTTGCTCATTTCTTATTAAATATTAAAATAATACTGAGCCATTAATAATACTGTACCATTTGCATAATTACTAATACTATTTAAAGCTTTTATGTAAGTTGATGAGTATAACAATTACAGTATGAGGAAAGACAGGGAAGGTTATACTATTCTCATTTTCCAAATGTGTAACTGAGGCTCAGGAAGGGTAATTGGTTTGACCAAATGGACATGGTTGTAGATGGATTCAAGTTCTCCTAATTCCTGGTTACATGGTATGTCCAGATTTCACCCTTTTCTTCATGGACAAAAAAAAAGATGTTGATGACAGGGAAACAACATGAGGCATTGAGGAGGAAGTAAGCACATGTGACTGCCTTGGTCCAGGTTGCTGATATATGATGAACATTAGCAGTAACAGAAATGTATTGAAGGTTTATCCCATTTCATCAGGCTACATAATCTTAAAATTGATGCTGTTTCTAATCACCAATTTAAAATTGTTAATTATAGAGCTAACAAGATCTGTGCTTTCATTATGATGAGTAATGATGGATGCAAAGGTGAATACAAATAGCATCTGAGAGTTGGAAAGCACCTTGGAGATTTGTGTCCAAATTACCACTCGATATAGGAAGCCTTTCTACAGTATACCAGGATATGACATACTGAGAGTCAAATACAAAAAAAACTTAATAACAGTATGTAAATTTAAATGAACTTAATAAAGATAACTTATATTGACTTGAATTTATTGAAAGTATACACAGAGATTATTGTTTAATCTCAAATTAGAAAAAAACCATTAAAATTTATCCTGAAGCCATACTTTAGCTAACAGATGATTTTTTGAATTATTTTTTGACTGCTAGAAGCAACTCTTGATAATCTCAAGAGGCAACATGGCATAGCAGATAGAAGCCTGAATTTGTAGTCAAGAAATCCTACCTGTAACACACATACTCATAAAAATGGGAAGATCACTTAATCTCTTGGTGAACTCAAGCAGTTCTAAGATTCTAAATAACAGATAGTTGCTTATATTTTAATCTGTAAAAGGGATTTTGTTACCAAGAGTTCTTGACACTATAGATCATAAGTTCAGGGAAAATTAATTTTAATATTCATTTTGTTTTAATCCATTTTTTAGTTTGAATAGTTCCTGTCATTTTCTGTTTCAATGTTTTTAGATTTGTTTTAAATTTAAGAATTATTAAAGCTTCAATGGTCATAATATTTCACTGGCTGTGGAGTCCCTAAGCATATTGATACAATGAAAAGATTACTGTATTGAAATGAAGAGGACCTGGGCTCACATCCTTCCATTAACTATCTGTGTGACCTTAGGCCAGGTACTTTTCTCTCTTGGACCTCAGATTACTCATCTGTAAAAGTGGAGATAGAAACAGATGGACTATGAGAGTTCCTCCAGCTCTAAATCTGTGATCATATTATCTTTCATAAAAGTGTGTTCTCCAAGGACAAAGCTTATAACCTATATTTTGCCTTCTCAGCCTATTTAATCCTTGTCCAAATTCTCCCATAAGCTCTCTAAAGGGACTGCAACATGTTGCAAGACATTCTGCAAGACTTCTTCAAGGTATCTAGAGAGAACATAGTAGCTACCAGTGTACTGCTCTGTCTATACTTTATCTAAATAAATATGTAGTCCACTTCCTTTTTCAGTTCATGCCTTTACTGGATGCTATCCTACTATATGGCTACAAATTATAGAACAACACATCATTTTGAAAAGTCAAGATTGCAGTTTCCCCCTAAGGGTAAAATGAAGATACATAGTGGGCATAAGAAAGATATTATGTATTAATAAAGATAGCAAGGATACAAGTTACATAAAATATATCAATTATCATACATAAGATTATAAAATTTATTAAACATAACTATTCCAGCACTGGAGTCAGGAGAACCTGAGTTAAAATCCAGCAAACATTTAATGTGTTAACTGTGTGATCCTGAATAAGTCACTTTACCATAATTATGCAAGAAAGAAAAGGGGAAAAAAGAAAAAGAAAGAAAGAAAAGAAAGCTAATTGTGAAATGTACTGTGTATTTGCCAAATTTTCCCATACATATAGAGTCAAGAGAGATAGCATCAAGAGTCAGAATACTCCCTAGGACAGTTAGCCATTTTAATAAGATGAAAAGAGACCTCATGGACTCTCAATAGAGATCATTTTCACTACTAGTTTTTAAGAATATTTCATAAGATACCTTATTCCTGAATATCCTGATCAGGAATTTTGCTCTGTAGGAATTGACCTAAATTGAATAGTAGAGATGACCTGACTCTGAGTCAAGGAAATTGTAGAACTCTGCTACACTGAGTAACCAAGTCCTTCCAAAGCTCAAAGAGGGGAAAATCTTTCCTTTTTGAACAAGTGTAACTCTAAACAAGTTAGTAAGTCATTAGTCATTATTTTGTTTCTTGTGAGAACTTGGAAAAATTGTAAGATATGGCAGTAATGGAAGGTTCCAATTTGGATGAGATCATCAATTTTGCTGCTATCTGGAACACTTTTTACAAAAGTAAATGTTCATTGACCATTTCCAACTGTAATTGATACCAATTATAGCACTTCAAACCCTACCCACTCAACCAGGTTTTTCTTTGCAGAAGGAGGAATATACTTTTCCAATGATGCTAGATTCTTATTATTTTTTTTGGTAGTGTCTCATTAGTTCATTATTCATTTCCTTAATCTGAAGGAAAACCATATATAGTCTACATCTAATCCTCTCCTTGGTTCCATATCTCCATTTGTCATGTCCTTCTTACCCAAATTTCTCACAAAACATGAAATTTGTCATATTGATGACTGACTTTATAACTCTCTCAGTTAAATTATGTTTTATTCAGTTTCCCACATTATAAATACCACACCCTTTTATCTACTCCTATTGGATTATGCACATAGTTTCTCACTTCAGCCTCCTCTGTCTTTCACCATTCCTGATCCCAAATCCACTCACCACCAAGTCTTGCTAGTACTTCATTTATACTTACCTTGGATGTCTTACTTCAGGAATATGTTGGAGCTAGTTAAAATTGGCTTGAGAGGGCAGATTGTTAAATTGTCATTGTGGACATTTACACCTTGAAAATAAGGAAAAGATACAAATCAAAATTTTATTTGAATTTAATCGATTGTCCAAATAAGAAAGTGATGGAGAAAATGTTAATGATTTAGATTGAACTTAAAAGTGTATCATGTCCACATTTTTTTTCATAAAACCAGTTGTTAAAACACCAACATACCCCTGCACCTCCTCTATTCCTTTTTTTTTTTTTTTTGCTTTTTTTGCTGAGGCAATTGGGGTTAAGTGACTTGCCCAGAGTCACACAGCTAGGGAATGTTAAGTGTCTGAGACCAGATTTGAACTCAGTTTTTCCTGACTTCAGGGCTGGTGCTCTAACCACTGCGCCACCTAGCTGCCCCCATTCCTTTTATTTTTAAAGCATTTCTATAACATAATATAAACTTTCCTCCACCACAAAAAAGACTGCCCATGAAACTGCAAATTTATTATAAATTTCTTTTTTTAATAAAGCTTTTTATTTGCAAAACATATGAGTGACCTTTCAACATTGACCTTTGCAAAAAAAA
>JAJPUD010006915.1:99218-118682 GCA_023553655.1 Myrmecobius fasciatus | reverse complement strand
ATTATATTAGGTTTTCTTTGCCTCATCAAGAGATTTTACCTTGTTTTAACCTCTTTTTTTTAGATCTTATTTTACCACTTTTCCCTCTTTCCCCTGTATGACAACCTTTCCCACTCTAGTTTTCTTTTTCATATTATCAAATTAATATCTAGTTAATTATACCCCAAAACTTTAAGTATCTCCATAATACAAATAAAGTTCTCAAGAGTCCTTTCCTTTTTACCTTTTTATGATTCTCTTGCATTCTGTGTTTGGAGGTTGAATTTTTTGTTCAGATCTGATCTTTTCAATAGAAATAGGTGAAATTCACCTATATCATTGAATGACCATCTTACTCCCTGGAAGATAATGTTCATTCTAGCTGGATAGGTTATTCTTGACTGCAATCCTAGTTCCTTTGCCTTTCAGAATATCTGGTTCCAGGCCCTTCAGTCCCTCAATGTGGAGGCTGACAGATCGTATGTGATTCTAATTATTGATCCTCGGTATTTGAATTGTTTCTTTCTAGTTGCTAGCAGAATCTTTACCTTGGTGCGATACTCCTGAAATTTAGCCACAATATTCCTTGGGGTTTTAATTTTGGGGTCACTTTCAGGAGTTGATCGGAGAATTCTTTCAATGGTGATTTTGCCTTCTGCTTCTACAATCTCAGGGCAGTTCTCTTTCAGGAATTACTCCTTAAACAAGAAAAGTCTGCCAGAACATATGCCCCCAATCAGGGAAGTGTGTCCTGAGTGCCTCAGATAAACTCCAGGTGTTTGGAGTTTGGAGTTTGGAGTTTCTGCCAGGATGAGCTGAGTCCCACCCTCACTTCCGGGCTGAACCTAGTAGAATGTTTATTCCTCTGCCTGAGTTAAACAAACCTGATATGAATTTCTTCAGAGATATTTGCAAGCAGTGTCCAAATATTTCTGGATTCATTGACTTGAAGATCAGTTCACAGGCTTATTTTATTGTTGGTATGAGAGAAGTTTGGAGGAGGACACAGAGAGTCACGTTTTCACTCTGCCATCTTGCCTCTGCCCCCCTGTGATTCAAGTTTAATAATCTAAATGAAATGGAGCAATATCTACAAAAATATAGATTGCCTAGGTTAACAGAAGAGGAAATAAATTATTTAAATAGCCCCATATTAGAAAAAGAAATAGAACAAGCTATTTACCAACTCCCTAAGAAAAAATCTCCAGGACCAGATGGATTTACATGTGAATTCTACCAAACATTCAAAGAAGAATTAATTCCAATACTATATAAACTATTTGAAAAAATAGGGAAACAAGGTGTACTACCAAATTCCTTCTATGAGACTGATATTGTGCTGATAGCTAAACCAGGTAGGGTGAAAACAGAGAAAGAAAACTACAGACCAATTTCCCTACTGAATATTGATGCAAAAATTTTAAATAAGATATTAGAAATGAAATTACAGAAAGTCATCCCCACGATAGTACACTTTGACTAAGTAGGATTTATACCAGGCATGCAGAGCTGGTTCAATTAGGAAAACCATCAGCATAATTAATTATGTTAATAACCAAACTAACAAAACCACATGATTATCTCAATAGATCCAGAAAAAAAAAAAAACATTTGATAAAATCTAACACCCTTTCCTATTAAAAACACTAGAGAGTATAGGAATAAATGCGCTTTTCCTTAAAATGATCAGTAGTTTCTACTTAAAACCATCAGCAAGCATTGTACCTAATGGAGACAAACAAGAATCATTCCGAATAAGATCAGGAGTGAAACAAGGCTGCCCACTGTCACCATTACTATTCAATATTGTATTAGAAATTTTATCTTTGGTAATAAGAGAAGAAAAAGATATAAAAGGAATTAGAATAGGTAATGAAGAAACCAAATTATCACTTTTTGAAGGTGACATGATGGTATACTTAGAGAATACTAGAGACTCAACTAAAAAACAACTAGAAACAATTCACAACTTTAGTAAAGTTGCAGGATTCAAAATTAATCCACAAAAATCATCAGCATTTTTATATAGTACCAACAAAGTTCAGCAGCAAGAGATACAAAAAGAAATTCCATTCCACATAACGGATGATAGGATAAAATATTTGGAAATCTATCTGCCAAGGAAAAATCAGAAACTATATGAACTAAACTACAAAACACTTTCCACACAAATAAAATCAGGCCTAATGAATTGGAAAAACATTAAGTGCTCATGGGTAGGCAGAACGAATATAATAAAAATGACAATACTACCCAAAGTAATCTACTTATTTAGTGACATACCAATGAAACTACCAAAATTTTATTTTACAGATCTAGAAAAATAGTAGCAAAGTTCATTTGGAAGAACCAAAGTTCAAGAATTTCAAGGGAATTAATGAAAAAATGGCAGATGAAGGTGGCCTTGCTGTACCAGATCTAAAACTATATTATAAAGCAGCGGTCATCAAAACCGTTTGGTACTGGCTGAGAAATAGAGTAGTTGATCAGTAGCATAGGATAGGACATCAGGGCAATCTAGGCAATAACGTTAGCAAGTTAGTGTTTGATAAACCCAATGACCCCAGCTTTTTGGATAAGTCCTCACTATTCACCCAAAGCTGCTGGGAAAATTGTAAACTAGTGTGGAAGAAATTAGGGCTTGACCCACACCTAACACCACAAACCAAGATAAGATCTAAATGGGTTCATGGTCTGTATATAAAGAGTGACATTGTAAGCAAATTAGAGAAATGTAGTACAGTTTACCTCTCAGACCTGTGGAGATGGAATAAATTTATGTCCAAAGAAGATCTGGAGCTCTTAATTGAACACGAGATAGATAATTTTGATATATTAATTTAAAAAGTTTCTGCAGAAATAAAACTAATGCAGACAAGATTAGGAGGGAAGCATCAAATTGGGAAATCATCTTTACATTTAATGGTTCTTATAAAGGCCTCATTTCTAAAATATATAAAGAATTGTCTCATATTTATAAGAATTCAAGCCACTCTTCAATAGATAAGTGGTCAAGGGATATGAACAGACAATTTTCAGATGATGAAATTAAAACCATCCCTAGTCATATGAAAAGTTCCTCCAAATCACTATTGATCAGAGATATGCAAATTAAGACAACTCTGAGATACCACTACACACCTGTCAGATTGGCTAAAATGACAGGAAAAGATAATGATGAATGTTGGATTGGATGCGGGAAAACTGGCACACTGATACATTGTTGGTGGAACTGTGAACGGATCCAACCATTCTGGAGAGCATTTTGGAGCTATGCTCAAAAAGTTATCAAACTGTGCATACCCTTTGACCCAGCAGTGTTTCTATTGGGCTTATATCCCAAAGAGATCTTAGAGGAGGGAAAGGGACCCACACATGCAAGAATGTTTGTGGCAGCCCTTTTTGTAGTGGCTAGAAAATGGAAACTGAATGGATGCCCACCAATTGGAGAGTGGCTGAATAAATTATGGTATATGAATATTATGGAATATTATTGCTCTGTAAGAAACGACCAGCAGGACGATTTCAGAGAGGCCTGGAGAGACTTGCATGAACTGATGCTGAGTGAAACGAGCAGAACCAGGAGATCATCATATACAGCAACAACAGTATTACATGATCATCAATTCTGATGGACATGGCTCTCTCTAACAAAGAATTGTCTTAAACTAGTTCCAATTGTTCAGTGAAGAAAACCATATACACCCAGAGAGAGGTATATGAAATGTGGACCACAACATAATATTTTCATGCTCTCTGTTGATGTTTGCTTGCATTATTTTTCCTTTTTCTGATTTTCTTTTTTTTTCTTGTAGATAGGATTTTTCCTGCACAACTTGTCAAGTATTTTAACATTAATAACATGTTGTGTGTGGACTTCCTGCCATATAGGGGAGGGGACAGGACTGGGAGTAAAACTTGCAACAGAAAGCTTTGTAATGATCAATGCTGAGGAACTACCCATACATATCTTATACAAATAAAAAGCTTTAATAAAAAAAGAAAAATTATATTATTAACATTAGTATATGATATTATTAATAAAATATTTTATTTTATTAAAATTAAATCAAAATAATGCTCTCAAGGAATTTCCATTTTAATGAGGCTATATTAATAAGGAATAATTAATAAGAAAAATGACAACATAAATAAATAGCTATATATGATATATATATATATATATACAGATTATGTGAAAGTTACCCTTCGAAGGGAAAGTTCTTCCTTATGGGATGAAGAGGAAAGGTCTGCTATAGAAGGTATCATTTTACTTTAAAAGTAGATATTTAATTGAATATTTGTATTTTTTCTACTCTAGAATCAGACTATGAATACAATAGATGTTTGATTTATCTTGTCTTTAAAAAAAAATTAATGCCTACTGTTCTCTCACTCATTGAAACTCTTGTCTCACCTTTGATGCCCCCTTCTTCTTTCCTTTTCATTAATCGATCAGTTGTCAAGTTTTGTCCATTCTTACTACAAACTCACTCACATCTGAATCTTCCTTTTGTAGCAACTGTTCTAATTTATTCTCTCAGAAGTTGGCAACTATGCTAAAAGGTTCAGGACTAATTCTGCGGGTTTGTATTTTTAACGTAAATGAACTCCTGTAAGTGTGTTTACAATGACAATTAGCTCACAGACATAATTAGGATTTAGAAAAGGTGTTTACTATACAAACGTATCAATATGAATAAGCATAAAATAATCATCCCCTAACACACACACACATACACACACACACACACACACACACACACACACACGAGTCTATTCTATACACTTGGACATTATTCTATGCCAATACATACAACTTCCACATGAAGAATAACATAATAGAGATATATGAATGTTAATGAATATTATTGTTCTATAAGAAATGATCAGCAGGATGAGTTTAGAAAGGCCTGGGGAGAATTACATGAATTTATGCTAAGTGAAATGATCAGAACCAGGAGATCATTGTACCTGGCAACAACCAGATTATATGATGATCAACTCTGATGGATGTTGCTCTTCTCAAAAATGAAATGATTCATATCAGTTCAAATAATCTTGTCATGAAAAGAGCCATTTACATCCAGAGAGGAAACTGTGGGAATTGAGTGTGGATGACAACATAACACTTTTACTCTTTCTGCTGTTGTTTGCTTATATTTTTTTTCCTCAGGTTTTTTTTTTCCTTCTTGATCTGATTTTTCTTGTAGAGCAAGATAATTGAATAAATATGTATACATATATAGGATTTAACATATATTTAACATATTTAACATGTATTGGATTACCCATCATCTGGGGCTAGGGGTGGGGGGAAGGAAGGGGAAATTTGGAACACAAGGTTTTGCAAGGGTCAATTTGGCTGTTCATACTGGATAACAGAAAACCAAAAGGAGGCACTGGGGCCTCTGAATCAGTGGCAATAATGGCAGTTTCCAGACCTCTCAGTCCACAAGCATCAAAAATTATTTAGGTTTGTCAAACAAAAGTGTAAGTGGAGACTTAAGTTCAGCATGGTCACACCAGCATAGCAGAGACCCCAGAATCCAGGAACAAGTCTTGAGAGTGACAGAATCAGAAACGGCAGCAGTTGCTTCTAGAATTCTCAGCTAATAGACAATAAAAGTGTTAAACAAGTGGTCAGAAGGATATTACAAGGTAATTTTTTACTAACACACAGATAAAAACCTGTTGCTTTGCTCATATTTGGATCCAGTTGCACTCCTGGGCCACAGTGCGGGAGGAAGGAGGAAGACTAGCACGCTGGAATTTGAAGCCCCTGTTGAGAAGGACCTTTCTCAGAATCCCAAGGTAGAAAAGCTTGCTTATAGTCACTCACAGTGTAGAAGAGTTAACACACTCTCGTCTTAGATCATATCACTTTGGAAGAACTGAAAACTTATGGGTGTGTAGAATTATCTCTGAAAATAGATAGACAAAACTCCTGAAGTTTGGAGAAATGTATTCTCCATCCTGGAAGCTGAGTCATATTTAATAGATTTAAAAGTCAAGTAACAGACTAAGAAAATGAACAAAGAACAAAACAAAAAAAAAGAGTCTGATCATAAAAAGTAAGTGTGGTGACAAGGAACATTAAAACATATACTTAGAAGAAGATAAAACAATCAAAGCTCTTACATCCAAAGTGTCCAAGAAAAATAAAAAATTGTTTCAGATCATAGAACTCAAAAGTCATTTGAAAAATTAAGTAAGCTAGTTAGAGGAAAAATTGTGAAGAGAATGAAATTGACATAAAAGGAAATATAAAAAGCCAATGAAAAAAGAATGCCTTAAAAAGCAAAAAGTATCCAAATGTAAGAGGAGGCAAAAAGCTTCATTGAAGAAAATAATTCCTTAAAAAATTGAGTTCGGACAATTTTCAGAGGATGAAATTAAAACTATTTGTAGTCATATGAAAAGCTGCTACAAATCACTATTGATCAGAGAAATGCAAATCAAGACAACCCTGAGGTACCACTACACACCTGTCAGATTGGCTAAAATGACAGCAAAAGTTAATGATGAATGTTGGAGGGGATGTGGGAAGGCTGGGACACTGATGCATTGTTGGTGGAGCTGTGAACGGATACAGCCATTCTGGAGAGCAGTTTGGAGCTATGCTCAAAAAGTTATCAAACTGTGCATACCCTTTGACCCAGCAGCATTTCTATTGGTCTTATACCCCAAAGAAATCATAAAGGAAGGAAAGGGCCCCACATGTGCAAGAATGTTTGTGGCAGCCCTTTCTGTAGTGGCTAGAAACTGGAAACTGAATGGATGCCCTTCAATTGGAGAATGGCTGAATAAATTATGGTATGTGAATGTTATGGAATATTATTGTTCTGTAAGAAACGACCAGCAGGACAATTTCAGAGAGGCCTGGAGAGACTTGCATGAACTGATGCTGAGTGAAATGAGCAGAACTAGGAGATCATTATACACAGCAACAACAATACTATATTGATGATCAATTCTGATGGACATGGCTCTCTTCAACAATGAAATGTTTCAAACCACTTCCAAGTGTTCACTGACGAAAGCCATATACAACCAGAGAGAGGGATGTGAAATGTGGACCACAACATAACATTCTCATGCTCTTGATTGATGTTTGCTTACATTTTGTTTCCTTTATCTGATATGTCTTTTGTGTAGATACGATTTTTCTTGCACAACAATGATGTGTGGAAATATTTATACATATAGTCGATTTGTCAAGTATTTTAACATAATTAATATGTAGTGGATATCCTGCCATCTAGGGGAGGGGTGGGGATTTGGGGGGAAAAATTTGTAACAGAAAGCTATGTAAGGTTAATGTTGACGTATTAGCCATACATATGTTTTGCAAATGAAATAAAATTTTTAAAAAATGAGTTCAGGAAATTGAAGCTAATGGTTTTATGAGAAATCAAGAAATAATAATACCAAAAAGAATGAAAAAAATAGAAAACAATGTGAAATATTTCATTGGAAAAACAATTCATCTGGAGAAATAAATTCAGAACAGATAATTTTAAAAATTTGGTCTATCTTAAAGTCATGATCAAGAAAAGATCCTATGAATTATCTTTCAAGAAATTATCAAAGAAAACTCTCCTGATATCTTAGAACCAAAGGGTAAAAGACACATTGAAAGAATACAAATTGCATGCTGAAAAACATCCTAAAATAAAAACTCCCAGAAATATTAGAGTCAAATTGCAGAGCTCCCAGCTTAAGGAGAAAATATTTTAAGTCTCTGGAAAAAAAAAAAAAACAATTCAATTATCATGGATAAAGAATCAGAATAACACAAGATTTATGAACTTCCATATTAAAATATCAGAGTGCTTCGTATGTGATATTCCAGAAAGAATAGGAACTAATATTACACCCAAGAATCACTTCCCAAGCAAAAGGGAATATAATCTTTCAGAGGGAAAATGGGCACAAAATGAAACAGAGGACTTTGAAGTATTCTTTATTAAAAGACTAGAGCTAAATAGAAATTAAACATCAAATATAAGTTTAAGAGAAGCATAAAAAGGTAATCAATAAAAGGAAATCATAAGAGACTTAATAACATTAATCTTATATTCCTGCATGGGAAAATAGTACTTGAACCTCATTAGAACTTTCCCATTATTGGGGAAGTTAAAAGGAGTATAAGTAGACAGAAATCATTGGTGTGAGTTTAAAATAAAGGGATGTTATCTAAAAAATAAATCTAAGGCGTGTGAGAGAAATGTCCAGGGAGAAAGGGAAAGGAAGATATAACATGGCATAATTATATCACATAAAAGAGGCAAGAAAAAGGTTTTACAATAGAAGAGAGGAGGGGGGACTTACAGGGAAGCAAGTGAACTTTACCCTTATTAGCACTGGCTAAAATAAGAAATAACATACAAACTAAAATAGTTAAAGTAGGAATGGAAGGGGGTACAAAAATAGGAGTGTGATAGAAGAAAGGCAGATTGGGGAATGGGTTAGTCAGAAGTAAAAATACTTTTGAGGAGGGACAGGGTGAAAGGAAGTACAGATTATAATAAATTCAGGTAGAGTGAGAAAGGGAAATTGTGAAAATAATTCTGGAGCAAGTTCTCTGACTAATGTCATATTTCTCAAACAGAAGGAACTGAGTCAATTTTATAAAAATAAAAGCCGTTCCCCAATTAATAAATGAACAAAAGATATGAAGTTTTCAGATTAAGTAATCAAAAGTCTTTGTAGCCATATCAAAAACACTTTCACTCACTATGTATTGAATAAATACAAATAAGAACAATACTGAGGTACTAAGTATTACTGAGGCTAATAGGACAGAAAAATAAAATGATAATTATTGTAGCAAATGTGGGGGAAATTAGGCATTACTGCATTGGTGGGGAAATGATGAACATATTCAATCATTCTGTAAAATAATTTGGAACTGGGATGTAGTCAAGATGGCCGAGACCAAACATATCTACATGACCTCCTTGGAGCTTTCTCCACATTAACAGCAGATTAAGCCTCTGAAATGATTTTGAAATGACAGAACCCCAAAATATTTGGAGTACAACAAATTTCCAGAAGATACTTTGGAAGAACTTCAGAAAAGCTCTATTTAATTGGTAGGGAAAGAGACTGCTGAGCCCCAATCACAGAGCAGGTTACCTGGGGCAAAAAAGCTGGGGTAGGAAAGCCAGGGCGTTGGGCATCCTTGTGCTGGGAAATCTACTGTGAGGCTCTTAGGCACTCTGTCCTGATTGCAAGCTGGTGGTTCAGCAGATTTGCTGTAAGACACTCAAATCAAATACAAAAGACAAATTGTGAGCTCCTATACCCCAAAATGTGGGACCTGGTCACACTTACCTAGCACTAGTGTTCAGTCAGTAGAACTGCCCCAGGGCAAACTAAAGTAACTGTACCCACTTTGCCTTAAAAAAGACCTTGACCTTGAAAAAATGAGTAAAAAAGCAAAAAAGAACTCTGACCATAGACAGATTTTATGAAGAAAGAGAACAGACCTCAAATCCTGAGAATCTTAAAAGCAAATCAACTGAAGATGAAGCCCCACAGGGTGACATGAGTTGGACCCCATTTCACAAGGGTCTCTTGGAAGAAATCAAAAGGATCCTAAAAGCATTTTAGAAGAAAAATGGGAAAAGGAATTGAGATCTTTGCAAGAGGGTATGGAAAAGGAAAACCAGAAATTATCCGAAATGCCTTAAAAATAGATTTGATGAAATGGAAAAAAGCACATATAAAATAGATATAAAAAAGAAATCAATTCTTTGAAAATGGAAAAAAATGAAATGAAGAAAACACTTTATATAAAAGTTCAATTGGCAAATTCAAAAGGAGATACAAAAGTTAACTGAAGAAAATAATTCATTTACAATTAGAATTGAACAAATGTACGTGAATGACTGATTCAATGAAACTTCAAAAATCAGTCAAAACAAAACAATGAAAAAATATAAGAAAATGTAAAATACCTCATTAAAAACACAAAAAACACAACTGATTAATTCAGGAAATCATCAAAGAAAATTGCCCGGACATTCTAGAACCAGTGGGTAAAATAGACATTGAAAGAATTCATCAATCACCTCCTGAAAGAGACCTCCAAAATGAAAACTCGAAGGAACATCATGGCTAAATTTCAGAATTATGAAATCAAGGAGAAAATATTGCAAGCAGCCAGTAGGAAACAATTCAAATATCGACAAGCCACAATCCTTCCCCTTTAAAAGATCTAAGGGCATGAAATCTGATATTCTGAAAATCAAAGGAAATTGGATTATAGCCAAAAATCAATTATCCAACAAAAATAAGCATTCTCATTCAGGGGAAAAGATGGATATTTAATGAAATAGGTGAATTTCATCTGTTTCAGATGAAAAGACCAGAGCTGAATAGAAAAGTTGATCTCCAAATACAGAACTCAAAAGAAGAATAAAAAGGTAAAAAGGAAAAGAAAAAATAACTTTCTTTTAAAACACATAAACCTTATATCCCCATATGGGAAGATGATATAGTTAACTCTTGAGATCTGTATATCTGTTATGGGTATACATTTAGGGTGCAGGTATAATTGATTTTATTGTGATGACTTTAAAAAGAAACTAGAGAAGGAAAGGTGATTCTACTGGAAGAAGAGGAAAATGGAGTTACAAAGGGATAAATTACACCTCTTGAGGAGGTAAAAGAGACCTATTTTACTTCAGAGAAAGAGCATAAGGGGATCAGCATTGGGTGAATCTTAGTCCTATCTTATTTGGCTTAAAGAGAACTTCACATAGAAGCTTGTTTCTCCCTGAGGGTAAGTAGAAGGGGAAGGAGGAAAAGAAGGTGGAGGCTAATTGAAGAGAGAACAGAAGTAGAGGGGGAATGTATAAGAAAGGGGGAGGAAGTGCAAAAGGGAAGAGATGTTTGAGGCAAGGGGTTATCAGTGACAAAATACTAGGGAGTAGGGGAAGGGTGAAAGGGAAGAGAAAATATAACTGGGGTTCAACAAGATTGCAGGAAATGCAGAGT
This sequence comes from Myrmecobius fasciatus, assembly GCA_023553655.1. Lineage (NCBI taxonomy): Eukaryota > Metazoa > Chordata > Mammalia > Dasyuromorphia > Myrmecobiidae > Myrmecobius > Myrmecobius fasciatus. The sequence goes on along the minus strand of JAJPUD010006915.1, from coordinate 107,696 downwards.
AATTTTATCTGTGAATGTGAATGAGATGTACTCTCACATAAAAGAGAAGCAGAAAGCACAATGGATTAAAAGCCAGAATCGTACAATTTGTTGTTTACAAAAAACTCATTTAAAGCAGAGTGATACATTTAGAGTAAAAATGAAAAGACTGGAGAAGAATCTATTATGCTTTACCTGAGGTAAAAAAAATAAGAAACAACAAACAAACAAACAAAAAACAACCCCCTCAAAAAAAAAAAAAAAAACAAAAAAAAAATGGGAATAGCAATCCTGAAATTGGATCAAGCAGAAACAAAAATAGATTTAATTAAAAGAGAAAAGAAAGGAAACCACAGGACAAAATAGTAAATGAATATAGTAATATAGTGTTTGACCCCAGCTTTTGGGATAAGAACTCACTTTTTGACAGATACTATTGGGAAATTTGTAAAATACTATGATAAAAACTAAGCATTGACCCACACCTAACACCATACACTAAGATAAGGTCAAAATGGTTTCATGATTTAGACATAAAAAGTGATATTATAAGCAAAGTAAAGGAACATAGGATAGTTTGACTCTCAGATCTGTGGAGAAGAAAGGAAATTGTGTCCAAAGAAGAACTGGAACTCTTAATTGAACACCAGATAGATAAGTTTGATTATATTAAGCTAAATTTTTTGTAAAAACAAAACTAATGTAGACAAGATAAGAAGGAAAGCGAAATATTGGGAAAACATTTTTACACTGAAAGGTCCTAATAAAAGCTTCATTTCTAAAATATGTTGAATATTGATTCAAATGTATAAAAATTCAAGCTGTCCTCCATCTGATAAATGTCGATATCAGCTGTCATCTTGGAGTCACTTAGCAAAGTTTGGTATTGTATAGTCAGGGTACAATTTAGGATGAACAATTTGTGGCGAAATCATAAGAAAACAAATTATCTTTTTGTTATCTCTGACATACTCAGTGGTGTTTCCTGTTCATTTCTTCTGGCAAAAAAGTTTATCTATTCTCTCCAATTTCCAATGTACATTAACCATACACCCATCCCTTCAATCTTTTTCAATGAAATTTCAGATTGGAACCACACCAAGCCTTGTTAATACTGGCTCTGAGCCATTGACATAGCTATCAGAGGTCAGCCTGATCTAAGACAACTGGCTACTAACTGATTATGAAAAGAACAACTAATGTTAAGGGCCCAGCTGTTTAGTAATTGGCATGCCACAATAATTATTAAATTCATTAAAAATGTAGAAAATCCTGATAATTGTAGACAAAGCCTTATTCATGGGTGATAGAATACAGGGCTGAAATTTAGATCAGGAAAAGACTCAAGCTAATAAGTTCCAGAGGCAATACTTCAACAAAATCTCTCTTGACTCCAGAACTAGAGCAAATGTATTATTGAACCAGGTGGCTTTGTTTGTTTGTTTGTTTGTTTGTTTTATTCTGGTAAAGATGCTCTTTGTCTGACAGGCCTTGGCTCATCTATCTTAAAAAAGAGAATCATAGCACTTTCCTCATAGGATTGTTGTGAAAATTGGATGATATATTAAATGCCTTCTAAAGCTTAAAGTACCATATTAATTCAATGAAATATAATTCAACTCATTCATTTTTATGATGAGGAAATTAGTAACTCCCCAAAGAAGGTTGACTAAGGTCATATCTTTTTCTTAATCTATAACCAATATATTTTATACTTTATTATTAATATTTTTTCCAAATTCAGCTATTATAATATGGAAAAGTATCTTAATATGATGTTGAAATTGACATTTTCATAACAAAAATATCATATTTAAAGTAATCTTCAAATTAAAAAATTCAATTCAAGTGATATTCTTACAACAAAATCAATATTTCTACATAATTTGGACATATAAAGCTAAATCATTTTGATGAAAAATATTTCTGAATATAACTGCACAAAGATGTCATAGCTAAAGAATGTTAACTTGCTGATGTCATACAAATTTATAGAGCACAACTGTGTTTTCACAAATAGTACCAACTTCATGGTTGGTTTTATAGATATGAAAGAATGTTATAACTTCAATAATAAAATGTTTTCACTGAGTGGGAAACAGGTCCAGAGAAGTTAGGAGATTTGTCAAGGTCAGGTGGCTAATTAGTTATGGATTAGGCAGTAGTACCCAAGAAACAGTGCTTTCCACGCGAATAAGGATTCTGAAACTCTTCTCTCCTTCTCTCCCTCTCTCCCTTTCTCTCCTCCTCTTTCTCTTCCTCCTCCTCCTTTTCTTCCTCCCACTCCTCCTCCTTCTTCTTTTTCTTCTTCTTCCTTCTCTGGGTATATGTATAGTGGACCTCTTTTTTTGGGGAAAGCTTAAAGTTCCCTTTTCAGAATGTTTTTAATGCATGTTACCCATTACACTGAAACACAATTATAAAAATACTTTATTTAAAAGTTCATAGATTTATGAAAGTGAAATGAAGTTAGCAAAGTACCAGAAACTTTGAGTTGAATTAAATTGTTTCTCTAAACTTGAAAATAACATTTCAAATTTAATTCTGTACTGGCATAACTAACAAAAGGTCAGATGTCAGTTACTATATCTGAGGCAGCCTTATCTAACCTCCCCCGGAGCTTCGATGCATATCCAGAAACAACTAGCATATTCCCCAAGGACAGTCACAAGCCAGAAGAGATGAAATCAAGATGTTCTTTATTGAGGCACTTTCCTCAGCCAGCCTGCTCTACAGTCTTTAGTCTTTTATCCCCCCTGCCCACCAAACCTTGAGAAAGTATCTTTGTGCTGACATGAGTAAGTCAGGAAGGATGGAGCTCACATCCTAATGACAGAGCAACTTCTTGGGGCAAAAAGATTTTAGGTCACTATGACTTGCTCTTTGACTTGAGCTATTGTCACTAACTTCAGCATGCCCTGGATCTCATGTTTGTCAGGGGAAATGCACAAGGAACTCCTTATCCTCAAGTCAGCCAAAACTTCTTATCAGGGTCCCTGCCCTTTGCACCCCTACAGTCAGAAAGTTTAAGATAACAGATGAGGTTAGCAAGAGAGATGTGTGACATAGAGCAGGAGTCAGGGCTACATCACACGAGGATGAAACACCAGTGGTAGGACTAAGCAGTGGTGAAAAAATCAGTTGCAGCTTCAGGAACTTGCAAGCCACAAATGATTAGAAAATCTTGTAATTGTCAAAAAGTGATTAGAGGGCACATTTATGCTAGCATGGACATAGAATCAGATGATGTTTGGGAACTACACTACCCATAACCATTTCTGTGGGCAGAGAGGAGCAATTTCTGTCATGAGGAATAGGAGTCCTAAAAGACAATTGTTTTAAATTGCTATGCCTACTTATGGGTCATCTTTCAAGTGCAGGGAAAAACATCTTGAGTCAAGAGGGATTAGAAAATGTGAATGGTATATTTTTTTGTGGTCCCAAAGAAGGAGAAATTCAAAGGAACATTATGTTTATTTTTTTTTTTTCTTAGATGGAGGTAATTAGGGTTAAGTGACTTACTTGGCTTATGTTAAAGACATGAGGTTGAATTTGAATTTGGGTCTCCCTGTCTTCAGGTGCAGTGCTCTATAGATTGTACCATGTAAATGCTCTGGAACAGTACCTTCTAAGAACTTTGTTATTGTTAGGGCAATTAGAAAAATTCTACATAGAATGAGGATAAGAGAGTCTTTGAAATACAATGAAATTAATCACACACACATAAATACACATACATGTGCGGAAACACACACACAGGCATGCAGCAAAGATGGATATCCTAAGAAAAGGAAGTGAAAATAAAAATGGGAAAATATATCTCACTTAAGAGTAATTCGGATTTAGTCTGAGCCCCCACCGGCCTAACACCTTAAATTAATTCGCCAAATTGCCCCAGGGCAAGGAGCTTTAGCCCAGGTTTTTCCAAACCTTAAAGAGATATACATGCTGTTTAAAAAAATGCAGAGGCAAAAGAGAGCTCTCACCATAGACAGCTTTTATCGAGACAGAGAAGGGCTGATTCCAGATTCTGAGGTTCCTTTAGATAAAATTTCAGAGGATGTTATTAAGGACCATCACTGCTCCCCTTTTCAAAAGGCCTTTCTGGAAGATTGCATACAGAATCTCAAAAGAGAGTTGGAGGATAAATGGGAAAATAAACTGAAGTCAGTGCAAGAAGCCCTCCAAAAGAGATATGATAAAGACACTAATTTATTGAAAAATAAAATTAGTGAAGTGGAAAAAGAGTGCAATGAACAAATTGGCCAGTTAGAAAAGGAGCTTAAAAAGGTAACTGAAGAAAACAACACTTTAAAAATAAGAATTGAACAAATACAAGTGAATGATTCAATAAGACTTCAAGAATCAGTCAAACAAAAACCAAAAAAAAATGAAAAAATAGAAGAAAATATGAAATATCTCCTAGGAAAAACAACTGATTTGGAAAATAGATCTAGGAGAGACAATCTAAGAATTATTGGACTTCCTGAAAGTCATGATGAAAAAAAGAATCTAAACACCATCTTCCAGGAAATCCTGAAAGAAAACTGCCCTGAGATTGTAGAATCAAAGGGCAAAATCACCATTGAAAGAATTCACCGATCACCTCCTGAAAGAGACCCCAAAATTAAAATCCCAAGGAATATTGTGGCTAAATTTCAGGACTATAGCACCAAGGAAAAGATTCTGTTTGCAGCTAAAAAGAAACAATTCAAATACCAAGGATCAATAATTAGAATCACACACTATCTGTCAGCCTCCACATTGAAGGATCGAAGGGCCTGGAACCAGATATTCCGAAGGGCAAAGGAACTTGGATTACAGCCAAGAATAACCTATCCAGCTAGAATGAACATTATCCTTCGGGGAAGAAGATGGTCATTCAAAGATATAGGTGAATTTCACCTATTTCTGATGAAAAGACCAGATCTGGACAAAAAATTCAACATACAAACACAGAACTCAAGAGATGCATAAAAAGATAAAAAGGAAAAGATTCTTGAGAACTTTATTTTTACTAGGGGGATACTTAAAGTTTGGGGGTATAATGAACTAGATATTACTTTGATAATATGAAAAAGAGAACCAGAGGGGGAAAGGTTGTTATACTGGGGAAAAGAGGGAAAAAGTGGTAAAATAAGATCTAAAAAAAAAGGAGGTAAAAGCAAGGTAAAATCTCTTGAAGAGGCTAAGAAAACCTAGTATAATTGAGAGAAAGAGGGGAGGGAGATGAGCATTGTGTAAATCCTACTCTCATCAGGTTGGGCTCTAAAAGTGTATATCAGACACTTGATATTCACATAGAAACTTGCCTGTTGCTAGAGGGAAGTGGGAGGGAAAGGAGGAAAAGAAAGGGATAAACTAATAGAAGTTAAAATAGAAGAATCAGGGGAAAGGAGTAAAAAAAGGGGAGGGGATGTAAAGGGTCCTGGATTGTTTGGGGGAGGGGGTCATCAAAAGCAAAATACTGAGGAGGGGGGAAGGGAGAAAGGGGAAATGAAAGGGAAAAACATAACTTGGGTAAATAAGATGGCAGGAAATAAAGAATTAGTTATTCTAACTGTGAATGTGAATGGGATGAACTCTCCCATAAAGTGGAAGCAGATAGCAGACTGGATTAAAAACCAGAATCCCACAATATGTTGTCTACAAGAAACACATCTAAAACATAGTGACACATATAGGATGAAGGTAAAAGGCTGGAGCAGAACCTATTATGCTTCAGGTGAACAAAAAAAAAAAATCAGGGGTAGCAATCCTTATCTCAGATCAAGTAAAAGCCAAGCTAGATCTAATCAAAAGAGATAAGGAAGGAAACTGTATTTTATCAAAGGGTACGACAGGTAATGTAGCAATATCAATACTAAATATATATATGCACCAAGTTAAATAGCATCCAAATTCCTAGGGGAGAAATTAAAAGAGATGCAAGAGGAAATAGACAGCCAAACAATACTAGTGGGGGATCTCAACCTTGCTCTCTCAGAATTAGATAAATCAAACCACAAAATAAATAAGAAACAAACTAGGGAGGTAAACCAATTGTTAGAAAAGTTAGCTTTGATAGATCTATGGAGAAAGTTGAATGGAGATAGTAAGGAGTTTACTTTTTTCTCAGCAGTCCATGGAAGTTATACAAAAATTGACCATGTGTTAGGGCATAAAAACCTCAAAATCAAATGCAGAAAGGCAGAAATAGTAAATGCATCTTTTTCAGATCATGATGCAATAAAAATCACATGCAATATAAGTCCAGGAGAAAATAAACCAAAAGTTAATTGGAAATTAAATAATCTAATCCTGAAGAATGAATGGGTAAAAGAGCAAATAATAGAAACAATCAATAATTTCATCCAGGAGAATGACAATAAGGGGACAACATACCAAAATTTGTGGGATACGGCTAAAGCAGTTATAAGGGGCAATTTTATATCTCTAGATGCTTACTTGCATAAAATAGAGAAAGAAAAGATCAATGGATTGTGCTTATTATTTAAAAAAAAAACTAGAAAAAGAACGAATTAAAAACCCTCAATTAAATACCAAATTGGAAATTTTAAAAATAAAAGGAGAAATTAATAAAATTGAAAATAAGAAAACTATTGTATTAATAAATAAAACTAAGTGTTGGTTCTATGACAAAACCAACAAAATAGATAAGCTTTTAGTTAATATGATAAGAAAAAGGAAAGAGGAAAATCAAATTGTTAGTCTCAAGAATGATAAGGACAGCTTTCCTCCAATGAAGAGGAAATTAGAGCATTAATTAGGAGTTACTTTGCCCAACTTTATGCCAGTAAGTTTGATAATCTAAATGAAATGGAGGAATATGTACAAAAATATAGATTGCCCAGGTTAACAGAAGAGGATATAAATTATCTAAATAGCCCCATATTAAAAAAAAGAAATAGAACAAGCTATTAACCAACTCGCTAAGAAAAAATCTCCAGGGCCAGATGGATTTACATGTGAATTCTACCAAACATTCAAAGAACAACTAATTCCAATACTATACAAACTATTTGAGAAAATAGGGACAGAAGGTATACTGCCAAATTCCTTCTATGAGACTGATATGGTGCTGATAGCTAAACCAGGTAGGGTGAAAACAGAGAAAGAAAACTATAGACCAATTTCCTTAGGATTTATACCAGGGATGCAGGGCTGGTTCAATATTAGGAAAACTATCAGCATAATTAATTATATTAATAACCAAACTAACAAAAAGCATATGATTATCTCCATAGATGCAGAAAAAGCATTTGATAAAATCCAACACCCATTCCTATTAAAAAGTCTGTGGAATTTTGGAATTAATGGGCTTTTCCTTAAACTGATCAGTAGCATCTATTTAAAACCATTAGCAAGCATCATATGTAATGGAGACAAACTAAAACCATTCCCAATAAGATCAGGAGTGAAACAAGGCTGCCCACTGTCACCATTACTATTTAATATTGTATTAGAAGTGTTAGCTTTGGCAATAAGAGAAGAAAAAGAGATAAAAGGAATCAGAGTAGGTAATGAAGAAACCAAATTATCACTATTTCCAGATGACATGATGGTATACTTAGAGAACCCTAGAGACTCAACTAAAAAAACTACTAGAAACAATTCACAACTTTAGCAAAGTGGCAGGATTCAAAATAAATCCCCATAAATCATCAGCATTTTTTATATTACCAACAAAGTTCAGCAGCAAGAGATACAAAAAGAAATTCCATTCCAAATAGCAGATGATAGGATAAAATATTTGGGAATCTATCTGCCAAGGAAAAGTCAGAAAATATACAAACTAAACTACAAAACACTTTCCACACAAATAAAATCAGACCTAATCACTTGGAAAAATATTAAGTGCTAATGGGTAGGCAGAGCGAACATAATAAAAATGACAATACTACCCAAACTAATCTACTTATTTAGTGCCATACCAATCAAACTCCCAAGAAATTATTTTACAGATCTAGAAAAAATAGTAGCAAAGTTCATTTGGAAGAACAAAAGGTCAAGGATTTCAAGGGGATTAATGAAAAAAAAAAGGCAGATGAAGGTCGCCTTGCTGTACCAGACCTAAAACTATATTATAAAGCAGCAGTCATCAAAACCATTTGGTACTGGCTAAGAAATAGAGCAGTCCATCAGTGGCATAGGATAGGTTATCAGGACAATCTAGGCAATAACCTTAACAATTTAGTGTTTGATAAACCCAAAGACCCCAGTTTTTGGGATAAGTACTCACTATTCGGCAAAAACTGCTGGGAAAATTGGAAACTAGTGTGGAAGAAATTAGGGCTTGACCCATACCTAACACCACATACCAAAATAAGATCTAAATGGGTTCATGATCTGGATATAAAGAGTGATTTTGTAAACCAATTAGAGGAACGTAATATAGTTTACTTCTCAGACCTGTGGAGAAGGAATAAATTTATGTCCAAAGAAGATCTGGAACTCCTAATTGAACACTAGATAGATAATTTTGATTATATTAAGTTA
>JAJPUD010006915.1:51318-82342 GCA_023553655.1 Myrmecobius fasciatus | reverse complement strand
GTGGATTGTTTCAAGGAGTATTTTGCCTTCTGGGTGTAAAATATCAGGGCAGTTTTCTTTTATGATTTCCTGGAAGATAGTGTCTAGGTCCTTTTTTTCATCATGGCTTTCAGGAAGCCCTATAATCCTTAGATTGTCTCTCCTAGATCTATTTTCCAGGTCAGTTGTTTTTCCTAGGAGATATTTCATGTTTTTCTCTATCTTTTCATGTTTTTGTTTTTGTTGGACTGATTCTTGAAGTCTTGATGAGTCATTCCTTTCCAATTGTTCGATTCTAATTTTTAATGTCTTATTTTCTTCAGTTACTGTTTTTGGTTCCTTTTGCAATTGACCAATTACATTTTTTTGTTCATTGCATTCTTTTTCCATTTTTTCTATTTTATTTTGCAGTGATCTCATTTCGTTTCCCCATGTTTCTTCTAACTCCCTTTTAAGATTTTTTATGCAATCTTCAAAGAAAGCCTTGTGACATGGAAACCAATTTATGTCTCTCCTTTGGGCTTTTTCTGGAGTTGCTTTACTTTTAGGGGCCTCAGGATTTGAGGTCTGTTTTTCCTTCTCTACATAAAAGTTGTCTATGGTGAGAGCTCTTTTTGGTTTTTTTATTCATTTTTTTTTTTAAAGGTGTGAGGTCTGTTTAGGGCAAAGGTGGGACAGCTGCTTTAATTTGCCCTGGGGCAGTTCTGCTGATTGAGTTATTTCAGGAACTGGGCAATTCTGCTGATTGAATTATGTCAGGTGCTGGGCAGTTCTGCTTTAGTTCACCCTGGGGCAGTTCTGCTGATTGAATTATTTCAGGTACTTGGCAGCTCCGCTGATTGAATTATTTCTGGTGTTGATCAGTCCTGTTTTTTGATTGATTGTTTTAAGGTGTTGTGTAATGGCAGCTAGGTCCGATGCTCATTAGGAGTTCAGTGGTTCACAATCTATCCCCCTCAAAAGGCAGACCCTCCAAACCACCTGCCCACAGTTAGGACAGATTGGTCCAAGAGGCCCCCAGAAGACTCCCAGATGTATGAAAAGCACAACGCTCCCACTCCTATTCCGACTCCTGTTCCAGCTCCCTGCTCCAGCTCCCTGCCCCAGTCTCCCTGCACTGCAGTCTGGGTTCAGCAGACCACCCCCCTGCCCAATTAAAACAGACCTGTTTTGAGGTTCTTCCAGAGTATCTTTTTCTAGAATCGTGTTGTTCTCCAGATATTGTGGATTTTTTTGCTTCAAAATCAGTCTAGAGGCTTCATATGTTGTTCGTTTGAGGGGAGGTTAGAGGAGGTTACAGAGACTCCTGTCTGATCTCCGCCACCATGGCTCCACCGAAAATCATGTAAGGAAAAAGGTGTTAGAAGTCAGTCTGGGGATTCCCCATAAAGCTATAGAATCTAGGGAACTCTCTGAAGCTCTGGAATCTCCTTTACCTGATCCTTGCTTAGGCCTTTTTCCCATCATGAATCCAGAAAGTCCTGGTGAACTAGAAGGAATTCTCCATAGCCCAGAGAACCAAGAGTTCCCAGAAATGTGCTCCTCCCCGGTAGCTTTAGATGCCAAAGTTCCAAGCTGGACATACTTTAAGGAGCAGCTCTCCAATGAGCTGGAGCTTAGTTTGATGAGGATGTCAGAGAACCAAACTCAAAGCTGCCCCATGGCCATTCCCCTGATATCTCCCCAGATCCCTGGCTCCCGGTCTCCACGACTGCTCAGTCCCACACCCAGAGAAACCCCACTGGGGACATGGCTAACACCCAAGTGCTCTGCGTCCATTTGGAGACGCAACGGAGCAACCCGGGCCAAAGGGAGTACTGGAATATGGAGCCGCAGACTCCCTGTGATTGTCAGGCCAAGGCCATCAGCTCAACCTCAACCAAGTTAGAAGGCTCCAAAGGAAAAGACCAGGGTGGGGGGGGCTGCAGGCTGGGGGACCTCTTCTTTCAAAAGAAGGACTCATGCCCTTAAGGCTAGAAAGCCAACAAAGTCTTCTATGATCAGGACCCACAGATCCCCACGGCCAGGCAACAGGGACCATTCTCAGACCTCCCCGCTCCAGGAGCTTCCCCAATTCTTCTCCAAAGATGAGAATTCAGGAGCACTTCTGAGAGTGCCGAGGAGGAAAGAGGCTGAGAGGAATGGCTATGAAGCCAGCCTGCAGAAGCCCAAAGCCTCATCTCCTCCAACAAGGGACCCTGAGTACCCCCAACCCAGTGGCCCTAAAAATCCCAGCAGAGTGGCTCAGAGAGCAAAATGTGTGCAAGTCCCAGAGCAGACAGTTTATGTTCCCCAAGGTCAAATCCCTTCAGAAAATAGCTTTAAGAAAAAAAATCAAGCACTTTCTTCATTGGCTCAGCTTCAGGAAAAAACTTAGGAATCAGAACTCCTCCCACACCTTCCCCTGGGCTGAGGTGGTGCAGGCCAAGAAGGAGATTCCTAAGCAGGCCCTGAGCTCAGGCAAAGGCTCCACGAGTAAGGGACAGAAAGCCAAGAAGAATGTGGAATTACCCAATAACAAGTAAGAACTTCTTTGGCAGCACTGAGGTTCCCCCCACCAGACAGGTTCACCATCTCGATTGTCACAGGGGCCATCAACACTTCTGGACCTCAGAACTGTGCTCCTGCTGTCACTGTTCAGATATGTCCAATCAGCAGGAAAACCCCCTTCCTTCCCTCTTGCCTTCTGAGAAAAACTTTTGCTCCCTCAGAAAAAGAGCCCAGTCCCAACAGAGAGAGCGAGTTCATTCTCATGAATGCATACCCTCTGAGGAGGACAGTATTCATTTCCATTAATGAGGGGCCACCGTCCTTCCCAAATACATTCTATTCCTCTAATGGGAGAGCAGAGTGTTCTGTCCCTTCACCCCCCCACTCTGTTGTTTGGGGCTTGGGGGGAAGAGGGGTGGGAGAACTGCCATACCCCAAGGTCTTTCTCATCAGGACTTCCTGTAATCTCAGACTGGTATTCCAGAGAGAGGTGCTGCTGGTCTACTCCAGCAATGGGAGGAGAAATTAAGTGCAAAGAAGAAAGAGGATTGGGGCTTGAACCAGTTTCCCTTGATGATAACTGAGCAAATGGGGAATAAAGAAATGTGGGTTAGATGAGTGCACATTCTGGTGGATTTGCAGTTGGCTTCCCCCTGCCTTATCCCCTCTACTACCCACTCTCCCTGCAGAGTATTTGGTCTTTGTCAACTTAGTGGGTCTAATAGGGTGCCACAGGGCTTTGGATCGGGCCTGTTTAAAGATCTTTTTCAGTAATCTTAATAAAAGAGAGAGAACATAATGTTTGATATTACCAATGACATAAAGCTAGAAAGACAGAATCTAGATTTTAAATTATTTCATTGTATTTGAATTCTGGACTCAAGTAGCAAGATTCAGTTTTCACAGAGACAAATATAGAAGTCGTGCATTCATCTTCAGTCAAATTAAACAATTGTAGGACAGGAGAAAGCCCTCCTGGTGGCAGATCTGGTGAAAAAGCAACCTGATACTTTAGGCAAATCTCTAGGAAGTTGGGTGGTACCATAGTGCACAGAGCGCTGGGCTGGGATTCAGGAGTTGAGAAGACCTGGATTCAAGTCCAACTGCCTAGCTATGTGATTTGACCTCTGCTTGCCTCAGTTTTCTTAAATGTAACATGGGGATAATGCAGTGTCTAAATCCCAGGGTTGTTGTGAGGATTAAATGAGGCAATATTGGCAAAGTGCCTGGCATATAAATTTTTATTATTATTATTAAATCTTTTTATTTGCAAAACATATGCATGGGTAATTTTTCAACATTGACTCTGGCAAAGCCTTCTTTTCCAAAATTTTTCTCTCCTTCCCTCCACCTCCTTTCATGGATGGCAGGTAGTCTAATACATGTTAATGATATTAAAATATATGACCAATCAAATATATGTATGCATGTTTATAGTTATTTTGCTGTGCAAGAAAAATTGGATCTACAAGAAAAAAAAAACCTGAGAAGGAAAAAAAAATATGTAAGCAAACATCAACAGAAAGCATGAAAAGTTATCTTGTGGTCCACACTCAGATCCCACAAGCCTCTCCTTGGTTATTTATGGCTTTCTTCATCACTAAACAATTAGACTTGGTTTGAAACATCTCATTGTTGAAGAGAGCCATGACTATCAAAATTGATTATCATATAGTCTTGTTGTTGCAAAGTATACTGATGTCCTGGTTCTGATCATTTCACTTAGCATCAATTCATGCAAGTGTCTCCAGGCCTCTCTGAAATCATGCTGCTGGTCTTTTCTTACAGAATAATAATATTCAATGACATTCATATACCATAATTTATCCAGCCATTCTCAATTGATGGGCATCCATTCAATTTCCAGTTTCTTGCCACTACAAAAAAGGCTACCACAAACATTTTTGTACACGTGGAACCCTTTCCCTCCTTTAAGATTTCTTTGGGATATAAGCCCAATAGAAACATTGCTGGGTCAAAGGGTATGCACAGTTTAATTGCTTTGTGAGAATAGTTCCACATTGCTCTCCAGAATGGTTGGGTCTATTCACACTTCCACCAACAATGTATCAGTGTCCCTGTCTTCCCATATCCCCTCCAACATTCATCATTATTTCCAGTAAATTTAGACAATTTGAGAGGTATGTAGTCGAATCTCAGAGTAATCTCAATTTGCATTTCTCTAATCAAAAGAGATTTGGAGCACCTTTTCCTATGATTAGAAATGTTTTGATTTCTTCATCTGAAAATTGTGTGTTCATATCCTTTGATCATTTATCGATTGGAGAGTGGCTTGAATTCTTATAAATTTGAGTCAATTTTCTATATATGTTAGAAATGACGTTTTTATCAGAACCCTTAAATGTAAAAATGATCTCCCAATTTATTGCTTCACTTCTAAATTTGTCTGCATTAGTTTTGTTTGTACAAAAACTTTTTAACTTAATATAATTAGAATTATCTGTTTGGTGTTCAATTAAGAGTTCTAGTCCTTCTTTGGATGCAAATTCCTTTCTTCTCCAAAGATCTGAGAGGTAAACTATCCCATGTTCTTCGAATTTGCCTATAATATCTATAATATTATATCTAAATCATTAATCCATTTAGATTAATTATTATATCTAAATCATTAATCCATTTAGATCTTATCTGGATATGTGGTGTTAGGTATGGATCAAGCCCTAATTTCTTCCATATTATTTTCCAATTTTCCCAACAGTTTTTGTCAAATAGTGAGTTCTTATCCCAAAAGCTGGGGTCTTTGGGTTTATCAAACTTTAGATTGCTATAGTTATTGCCTATTTTGTCCTGTGCTCCTAACCTGTTCCACAGATTGATTATTCTATTTCTTAGACAGTACCAAATGGTTTTGATGACTGCTGCTTTATAATATAGTTTTAGATCTGGCAAAGCTAAGCCACCTCCATCAGCATTTTTTTCTTTAATTTCCTTGAAATTCTTGACCTTTTATTCTTCCAGATGAACTTTGCTACTATTTTTTTTCTAGATCTGGAAAAGAATTTCTTGGGAGTTTGATTGACATGGAACTAAATAAGTAGATTAATTAAGGTAGTATTGTCATTTTTATTATATTCACTCATCCTATCCATAAGCACTTGATTTTTTTTTCCCAACTGATTAGGTCTGACTTTGTGTGGAAGCTGTTTTGTAGCTTTGTTCCATAGTTCCTGACTTTCCCTTGGCAGATAGATTTCCAAATATTTTGTACTATGGACAATTATTTTGAATGGAATTTCTTTTTGTATCTCTTGCTGCAGAAATTTGTTGGTAATATATAAAAAAGCTGATGATTTATGTGAATTTATTTTGTATCCTGCAACTTTGCTAAAGTTGTGAATTGTTTTTATGAGTTTTTTTTAATTGAGTCTCTAGAGTTCTCTAAGTATACCAACATGTCATCTGCAAAGTGATAATTTGGTTTCCTCATGACCTACTCTAATTCCTTTAATCTATTTTTCTTCTCTTACTGCCAAAGCTAATATTTCTAACACAATATTGAAAACTAATGGTGACAGTGGGCAGCTTTGTTTCACTCCTGATCTTACTGGGAATGGTTCTAGTTTGTCACCATTACATATGATGTTTGCTGATGGTTTTAAATAGATGCTACTGATTATTTTAAGGAAAAGTCCATTTATTCCTATATTCTCTAGTGTTTTTAATAGTAATGGGTGTTGGATTTTATCAAATGCTTTTTTGCATCTATTGAGATAATCATATGATATTTGTTATTTTTGTTATTAATATAATTGATTATGCTAATAGTGTTCCTAATATTGAACCAGCCCTGCATTTATGGTAGTAATCCTACTTGGTAATAGTGTATTATCCTGGGGATGACTTTCTGTAATCATATTGCTAATATCTTATTCAAGATTTTTCCATCAATATTAATTAGGGAAATTATTCTATAGTTTTCTTTCTTTGTTTTCACCCTACCTGGTTTAGCTATCAGCACCATATCTGTATAATAACAGGAATTTTCATAGAACACCTTCTTTCCCTATTTTTCAAATACTTTTTATAGTATTGAAATTAATTGTCCTTTAAATGTATGGTAGAATTCATGTATAAACCCATGTGGCCCTGGAGAATTTTTCTTGCAAGTTGATTAATAGCTTATGCTATTTTTTTTCTAAAATAGCGCTATTTAAATAATTTATATTCTCTTCTACTAACATGGTTAGTCTATATTTTTATAGATATTTCTCCATTTCATTTAGATTAAAAAAATTATTGGCATAAAGTTAGGCAAAATAACTCCTAATTATTTCTGTAATTTCCTCTTCATTGGTGGAAATTTCTACCTTTTCATTTTTGAGAGTGCTAATTTGATTTTCTTAACTAAAGGTTTATCTATTTTGTTGGTGTTTTCATAGAACAAACTCTTAGTTTTATTTATTAATTCACTAGTTTTCTTAATTTCAATTATATTAATCTACCCTTTTATTTCCAGAATTTTCAATTTGGTATTTAATTGAGGGTTTTATATTTGTCCTTTTTCTAGCTTTTTTAAATTGTAAACCCAATTTATTAATCTTCTCTTTCTTTATTTTGTACTAGTAAATATCTGGAGATATAAAATTTCCTCTTATAACTGCTTTGGGTGTATTCTACAAATTTCCACATGTTTTCTCATTATTGCCATTGTCCTGCATGAAATGAATGATTGTGTCTATGATTTGTTTTTTCACGCATTCATGCTTTAGGATTAGATTATTTAATTTCCAATTAACTTTTGGTCTATTTTCTTCTGGCCTTATATTACATGTGATTTTTATTGTATCATGATATGAAAAAGATGCATTTACTATTTCTGCCTTTCTACATTTGATTTTGAGGTTTTTATGCCCTAACACATGATCAATTTTCATATAAATTCCATGAACTGCTGAGAAAAAAGCAAACTCCTTTCTGTCTCCATTCAAATTTTTCCAAAGATCTTTCATAATTAACTTTTCTAGCCATTTGTTTACCTCCTTAAGTTCTTTCTTATTTATTTTGTGGTTTGACTTATCTACTCCTGAGAGAGCAAATTTGAGATCCCCCACAATTATAGTTTCCTGTCTATTTATTCTTGCATCTCTCTTAACTACTCTTCTAGGAATTTGGATGCTATACCACTTGGTGCATATATGCTTAGTATTGATATTATTTCATTATCTATGGTAGCCTTTAATAAAATATATTCTCCTTCCTTAATTCTTTTAATTAGATCTATCTTTGCTTTTACTTGATCTGAGATCAGGATTGCTACCCCTGCTTTTTTTGTTCACCTGAAGCATAGTAGATTCTGTTCCAGGCCTTTACCTTTACTTTTTATATATCTGTATGTTTTAGATCTATTTTTTGTAGACAACATATTGTTGGATTCTGGCTTTTAATCCAGCCTGCTATCTGCTTCCACTTTATGCGTGAGTTCATCCCATTCACATTCACAGTTAAAATAACTAATTCTGTATTTCCTTTCATCTTATTTACCCAAAGTTATCCTTTCCTCTTTCCTTTCCACTTTTTCCCTTTCCCCCTCTGCAGTATTTTTCTTTTGATGGCCACCTCCCTCAAACAGTCCTCCCCTCTTTAGAGCCTCTCCCCCCCCCTTTTTTTTTTTTACAGCTTTCCTCTAATTCTTCTATTTTCCCTTCTATTAATCTTTCCATTTCTTTTCCTCCTTTCCTTCTCACTTCCGTATAAGTTGGGACAAGTTTCTCTGTTAGGTTTTCTTTGCCTCTTCATAAGATTTTACCTTATTTTTACCTCCATTTTTTACCTTATTTTGCCTCCTTTTTCCTCTTTTTCCAGTATGATCCCCTTTCCATCTCTACTTTATTTTTCATATTATCATAGTAAAATTACATTATATCCACATTTTCTAAGTATACCTATAATAGAAATATAGTTTATACTTTTGTATGCTTCTTTTGAGTTCTTTGTTTGGAGGTCATTTTTTTTTATTTTGATCTGTTTTTTTTTTCATTAGAAATAGATGAAATTCACCTCTATCATTAAATGTCCATCTCCTTCCCTGAAAGATAATGCTAATTCTAACTGGATAGTTTATTCTTGGCTATAATCCACGTTCCTTTGCCTTTTGGAACATCTGATTCCAGGGCCTTTGATCCTTTTAAGGTGGAAGCTGAAAGATCCTGGGTGATTGTAATTATGGTTCCTTGGTATTTTAATTGTTTCTTTCAAACTGCTTGCAAGATCTTTTCCTTGGTATGATATTCATGAAATTTAACCATGATATTCTTTGGAGTTTTAATTTTGGGGTCTCTTTCAGGAAATGATCAATGAATTCTTTCAATGGCAAATTTACATTCTGATTCTAAAACATCATGGCAGATTTCTTTCATGATTTCCTGGAAGATAGTGTCTAGGTTTTTTTTTTTTTCTCATGGGTTTCAGGAAGTCTAATAATTCTTAGATAGTCTCCTCTTGATCTATTTTCCAGGTCAGTTGTTTTTCCTAGGAGATATTTCATATTTTCTCCTTTTTTTCATTTTTATTTGTTTTTGTTTGATTGATTCTTGAACTCATTGATTAATTCACTTCCATTTGTTCAATTCTAAGTTTTAGTGTATTATTTTCTTCAATTAGCTTTTTAACTCCTTTTGCATTTGGCCAATTAACTTTCAAATGAGTTGTTTTGTTCATTGGATTTTTTTTCCATTTCACAAATTCTGTTTTTCAAGTAATTGTTTTCTATTTGCAATTCAACAACTATTTTTAAGGAGTTACTTTCCCCATTTCATTAAATCTATTTTAAAGAATTTTCTTCAGTTAACTTTTGTGTTTCCTTTTCCAAACTCTCTTGCAAAATTCTCATATCCTTTTCTAATTTTTCTTCTAAGATCCTTTCTGACATCTTCCAAGTGAGTCTTGTGAGATGGAGACCAATTCATGTCATCCTTTGAGGCTTCATCTGGAGTGTTTTGCCTTTAATATCCTCAAGATCTGAGGGCTACTCTTCCCTGTGTGCACAAAAGCTCTCTGGGTCAGAGCTCTTTTTGCATTGTTCATTTTAAAGTTCAAGATCTGCTTTTAGGGGAAAGGGAAAATTTTCCCAAGCTTCCTCTACAGGCAAAAGCAGCTTCCCACTGACCTGCAGCCAGTTCTGCCAGCTTCCTTCCTATGCTATGTGAGCATGACCAAGTCTCGAGATATGCTGGGGTTCAGGGGCTCACTATTTGCCTTCTGTAGTTGTTTTGGAGGTCTTACAGCTAGTTTACTGATCCACTGGCTTCTGAATCACAACAGAATAGGCAATTCTTCTATAATTTGCTTAAGAACTTTCCATTTGACACCCCTGGTGCAGGAAGCTCACTTCTCCCTGGATCCCTGCACTGCACCTGTGCTGAGTCACTTCCCTAGGGCCCAATTGAGATGGACCTATCCTGAAGTTCTTTCAAAATATCTTGTGCTGAAAATTTGTTACACTCCAAATATTTGTGGGTTCTCTCACTCCAAAACCAGTTCAGAGGTTTGATCTTGTGGTGATCTGAGGGAAGCAAAGAAGAGCTCAGAAAAAAGACCTGCCTACTCTCTGCCATCTTATCTCTGTATTATGTGGAACATTTTTTTAGGAAAATAAAAGTATTGGAGAACAGACCACGAATAGAAAATATAAAGTTAATTGCACTACTCAAAAACTGACCAAAAAAGTCATCTGACAGATTGTGCAAGAAATAACCCAAGAAAATTTTCCTGGAGTAATAAAAGGGATGGTAGAAATTAAAAGAAAAATTATCTGATCACCACATCAATGAGATCCATTGTGGAAAACACGTAGGGATATTATTACCACATTATAATATAATCAATACAAAGAGAAAATTTTGCAAGAAACATGAAAAAACTCAATTCAGATATGATTGAGCTACAGTAAGAATTGTGTAGGACTTATCAGGAGTCTCAATAAAAGACAAGTACTAGAATCATATATTCTGGCAATCAAAAGATCTAGGAATGTGGCAAGAAATATCTTCACCAAAATTATTCATAACATTAAATGAAAAATGTGGATGTTCAATGACCTTGTAGATTTTCAGAACTTTGTCTCAACCAAAACTGAACTTAATAGAAAATTTAACATATAAGAGCCAATGTCAAAGATTATTTTCAAGGTATTTAACAGTCACATAAACAATTTTTATAACATAATAATTTTATAACATTTTATAATTTTATCCATGGAAATGCATATCATATGTTTAAGATTGACATCAGGATAAAGTGAGGCAAGTGACCTTGCACAGTCCTTCCTCACTCAAATCCAAATTCACTTGCATATCATGGCATTAACTCTTTGATGCCATGACCCTCTTTGAGAATGAAAGACAAGCAACAACAACAATAACAAAGATCAAGAATAGAATTTGTTAGGGAAAAAAAGCAGGCTAGCAATCATTGATCTTGTACAAAGTCAAAATTAAAAATTCACTCATGAGATAAATCAATATGATATAGCAGCCATATTAATATCATTTTAGATGCATGTTTACATATGGGTAAATACATATGCATATAAATATGTGACAGGGTATATATGGATATGTATGTCTGTAGGTCTATGTATGTGTGTATATAGCTGTATGTATATGTGTGTGGTCTGTGGATGGATGTGAATGCATATGTGTGTGTGTTTGTGTCTGTGTTTATAAACATACCTATGTTTAACTCTAGCCTGTTTGATCATGGTAAGCTTGGTGTAGTAGGGGATGAAAAGGCAAAAAAAGAATTAAGTAAAAAGTGCACAACAGAGAATAAAAACATAACCTATAAGAAGGCCAAGAAAAGATGGATGCTCATGGATTCATTTTTAATTTTAATATAAGCTTTCTTGAAATGGAAATTCGCTGTTACACATTTTGAATCCTCCCTGTCTTTCTGCTGAACACATTACAATATTTTGTTTTGTTTTAAATGTTTCTTTTCCTTTTAAATGTTTCTTTTTATTCATTTTTTCTTATGCAATTAATTCAATAATTTATTTTTTAATGATAAAATTATAGAAAATGAAAATACTAAATTCTGAAGGGAATGTAGGAAAAATTTAAGACTAATACAGTGCTGCTGGAATTATGAAATAGTCCAAACATTTTGAAGGACAATTTGGAACTATGCTCAAAGGATTATAACACAGTCTATTCCTTATAGATATATGCTACTAAGTCTAGATCCCAAAGAGATCAAGAAGAGGTAAAAAAAAAATATGCAATGTTTTAACACCTCTTTATTTGGTGGCAAATAATTGGAAATCAAAAAAAAATGTCCACCAATTATGAAATGGCTTAACAATTTATTATATGTGATTGTGATGAAATACTGTTGTTCTATAAGAAATGATGGTCAATTGTTTTTTTAGAAAAAACCTGAGAATATTTATATGAATTCACTCAAAGTGAAGTGAGTAGAACCACAAGAACAATGTAACAGCATCATTTAAGGATTATTAAAGATTTAAGTACTTTCATTAAGACAATGACCCAAAGCACTTCTAAAGAACCCGTTGTAAAGAAAGGCTAACTACTTTGAAAGAAAACTGATGAAGTCTAAATGCATTATTTTTGAACTTTATTTTTATTGTTTTATTTTGTGCTTGCTTCTGCAATATGGCTAACAGGGAATTATGTTTTACATGAATTCACATGTGTAATATAATCTATTTAAAATTATTTACTTTCTCTTGGAGTAGACTTGAGAAGAAAGAATTTTGGAACTGAACTTATAAAAAATGATAGTTAATTTTTTACATATTATTTGGAAGTATTTCACAAAATAAATTCATTAAAAAATTTCACAGAAGTCAGTCTAAAGACCCTAGTACTAGACAGTTTCATTTAATTGAAAGTTGCTAACTAGAGAACATTTATATATTTTGAAGGTATTTCAATATTAATAATATATTTTTACTTTGTAAGATTCAACATTCTTTAGACATATTTTGTAAAATGTAAAATGAACTGGCTTTATTTTATATTTTTTCTACTCTTTCATATTTTGTCTTTAACATAAAGAGTTTCTTTTGAATTACCTGTTCCTAAATGTTTAACTGCACACCTGGATACCCAATAGAACTCTATTTCTTATAATGGAAGACATATGCAGTCTTCATGTACTCCACAGCTGAACTGCAGATGAGAAACTAAGTTCTGAAAAGATAGTGATTTTTTACATACTGACAAATTTCCAAATCTTTTCTATATTCTTCATATTATAAATCTCTTCTAAAGCAATTCTATTTGAATTTTGTTCTGGTTGGAGGATTAAGCAAAACTTCTTACCATCAGCTTAATGTTAATGCTTTTATGAGAAAGAATCCTTTTGTCAGCAATTCCTGTTATCAATTTTCTTTCTTACTATGTGAACAGGGAAAAAACCCAACATACCCTCCACAATAACATTAATTTAAAAGTAAAAATCAAGTAAAATTCAAGAATCACTTATTTAAGAAGCAGACCTGAGGAAGGGTGACTTTCTTTTTTTATAATTCTGTTGACTTAAAAATTAGCATTAAGAATTACATACAAGAAGCTAACCATGCTAATGATCACAGAATTGTAATATCATAGGTAGAGCTAGAAGTTGCAATAAAGGTAATCTAATCTTATTTTACTTCTATTGCATTTCTCAAAAAGTCATGACATTAATAGATCTAGTATCTCCTAGATATTAGTATTCCTTCCATCAATATAGGTGGCAATGCATACTTATCAAGTTATTGAGAGTTAATGCAAAATTTCTACCCTATATTTAAAAGAGTAATGATCCCTTTCTAATTTTTGTTACAATTAAAGATTTCTCTTAAATGTCAAATACTGCAATAAGCTCTTCAGTCCTGTATACCAGGTGAAGCATGATAGGGTCCTTGATTACATGAGTCATTTATAGAATTGAACTTGTATGGAGGCTTTGAGCCAGTGGATTACCATGAGAAAATCAATGGTATCTATGAGTCAAGATGATTATAACATTTTTACTCCTTCCATACATCTTGACAACAATTTTTCCAAAGTCATTCCTAAGCCTCAGAAATATTTCTTATAAATGGCTTCTATTTCGATTCAAAGATTTTCTTTTGAAAAAGAGTGACTTGATTAAAATAATAATTGACATTGATATAGCACTTAAGTCTCAAAACATCTGCAAACACTATCTTATTTTCTTTCCCCACAAAGCCTTTAAGGATGTATAATATCTGTGATATTCATAGTTCATGTTTATATTACACTTTGAAGTTTGCAAATTCCTTTACACACTTGATGTCAGTGCTCACAGCCTACTTTTGAATTTATTAAGTGTGATAATAATTTGTTACAAGCAATAATTGTGAAATGGTTTCATTTTGTGATAGTGATGATCATATAGTTTTATTGACATGAGGATAATTCAGAACCTGACCATATGAAATTGGATTGAACTTGTTTATCAAATTTTAGTTCTTCTAAGCACTAAATTTAAAGCCAAAGACACCTTCTATTGTGCTGTCTCCCTGTCTCTATCTGTCTCTGTCTCTGTCTCTCTGTGTCTCTGTCTCTGTCTCTGTTTCTGTTTCTTTCTGTCTCAATCTTTATCTGTCTCTCTATTTCTGTTTCTGCCTGTGTTTTTGTGTCTGTCTCTATATTTCTCTGGTTCTTTGTCTCTCTCTCCCCTCTCCCCAAAACACATACAGCATGCAAAACTTATAGATCTTAAAGAGAACACCTTAATGACAGAGACATCCCAAGAATTGCTGGTGTGGGAAGTCAAAGGTGTCAAGGATTATACCAATCAACAACTGGCATGGGCTCAGTTGTACTGAAGTGCAAAGGAAACAATGGTTGAATATTAAAAATGCTTTCCAAACATAAGATATTCTTGCAAAATACATTAATTGTTTCTCAAAAAACAAGTAAAGAACTTCAGAAGTATCTGGTAGCTAGACAGTTTGTGTCATATTCCTGTAAAATGTATAGTAACTTCTAGAAGTTGAAAAATGGCAATATGGCCAATGCAAAAAATTAATTATTA
The DNA here is from genome assembly GCA_023553655.1 of Myrmecobius fasciatus. NCBI lineage: Eukaryota > Metazoa > Chordata > Mammalia > Dasyuromorphia > Myrmecobiidae > Myrmecobius > Myrmecobius fasciatus. The sequence continues at coordinate 67,840 of JAJPUD010006915.1, read as the reverse complement.
TTATAAAGAAAAGGGAAAAAAACACATATTTGATAAAAAAACAGAAATACACAAATTAAAGTTACAAAGACTATGAAATATATAATATTTACCGATGAAATTTATTTTTTAAAGAATTTTATATTTGTGTGGATATGGACGTGTGTATCCTTATACATACATGTATTTTGTGCATATACACATGCAGGTATGGCTATATAATGTATGTACTCACACATATATACAGGTATTAACACATCAACACATGTACACATGTACATGCATGCATATGTGTACGTGCATTTCAATACCGTACTCAGATAAATAAATACACATGTTTGCACATGTGTTACATATACCAACAAGTATGTTTGCATATTATATGTACATCTATAATATAGTCACATACATGTCCTGTATGCCTGGAAATCTTGGTCATATTTAATATTTATACTCTGAGAAGCAAAATTGTCTCAGAATTAGCCAAATACAGGAAGAATATTATTGTTAGAGTCATGTGAAAATGTTTGGGAAAGAAAAGAGAAGGTATAAACATTTTGAAAAATCACAGTGAGGCATTTTCCTCCACAATATACCTTTTTTAACAAGTAAAAGTCTCAGACAAAATCCAATTATGATTTTGTTCCATACTTTGGGAAAGGGCATTTTGTAGATAGAAGGAGGGGGGAAGAAACCAGGAGAGTTTTTTTTGTTTGTTTTTTTTTTAAATTGGTTCCAAGGATATTTTGCTTTAAGGATAAGATCAGGGAGGAGTGGGGAAGGATGTTTGAAGGATAATATCAAAGAGAAGTAGGGAGAAAACATGGATACTTGAAAGACAAAAACAAAGGTTAGGAAAATAAAGTCAGAGGAAATTTGGGGAAAAACAGTTTGGAAAAGCAGTCAGTGGAAATTTGGAAAGAGACAGTCAAAGATTTGGGGGAGCAATTTCAGAATGGATTAAGGAATTGTGGTTTAAAGTAGAGAGCATGTTGGTTTGAGTTCCTATCACTATAACATGGCTTTGTGTCATGCCATACGTAATACAAAGTTATATATTTTATTTAAGAGATAGAAATAAACATGCTCCTATGATATGAAACTTTACCTGATTTAATCTCCATTTAAAATCATATGTGACATAATGAAGTCTACACAATGAAGAATTAATTGTTATATTATTCTTATTTTCCAATGTTATAAAAGTATGGTTTCATGGTAAAGAATACATATGCCAAAATCTTGTGAACTCAGGAATAAAGCATTAAAACATATCACTAGAGCAAAAGTAAGATATTTTAAATATTAACCATCATTTATTGATACCAGAAGCTGTAAGCTTTTTGCATGTCAATATGTCTAACTATTTCACTCTGTCTTAGCTACACCACTATATTATTAATAGCGTTTTACAGCCACGGAGACTGAAACTAGGAAAGTTTAAGTGATTAGTTAACTAAATAACACAGCTGGCAAGTATTTGTGATGGAAATTGAACACAACTTTTTCCTGATCTCAAGCCAAGAATTCTAGCCACTATTGTGGAGTGATTTTCTAAGGATTCTATAAAAGATATATTAACTAAAATATCTCTTTTAATTTACTATATTCTATTCTCTTTTGTGTTTATTTTTAATCAGTTCCTCTTCTGTTTGTGAATAAACAATTATACAAATTCTTCCACAGGATTTGGTTTTGCTTTCCTTTTCCTCCTTTGAAGTCACAAGGCTATATTTCCTATGGTTTGATTTCCTATTTTATTAGAACACTAGAAAAAGCTTGTTCACATATTTTGAGAAATTTGTAGCTACTCAGCTTTTGATGTCCTTTTTCATTCTCTAAAAAGAAGAGTAGGAAACAAAGTCATTAATAAGTAAGAATGGGGTCAAATTCATTAGTAATATTCTTAAATGTAAATAGAGAAAATTAATACTGCTCTGTTAGGGTTTGCAATGTGCTAGGGGAAAGGGATGAGTAAGATGTTAAAAGGTCAATCATAATGCTCAGATAAGAGTAGTTTTCACAAACTAATTCTTGTTAAGATAATGGGTAATGGCATAATATGTTACTTTTAAGTAGGAGAAAAGTGTTAGAAAAAGAAAAGTAGACATATTGTGAACTCATGTTTCATTGCTACAGTGGAATGAAAAACTTAACCCATAACTGCTTGGGCAGACCTCTAATTGGCATATTTTATTTTCTTCCATTATCAGGTTGCTACAAATTATTTTTGTTCACTCCTTTCCTTTCTGTATTGCTGTGATTGATGATCTCATTCTTCTTAGATAATGCTGTTTCTAGAGCAATGACTCTCATATGTAGGTATGTATGCATATATATATATATATATATGTATGTACACCTACACACACATATATAGATATGGATATATAAATATGTATTTATTTTTCCTCCCTCCTGATGCCTTCTACAGCATTCATATGTTATATTATACCTCTATTTCATATATATATATATATATATATATATATATATTTGTACACACACACACAAACACACACACACACACACACAGCTTGTTTTGAAAGTGCCAGCCCCAAACATCTGGGCAATTTACTTCATTATTTTCTCTGGCAGCTAGTCAAAAACAAAGAAATAAACAACTAAAATCAACAAACCACTGGCTATCATTTCATAGAACTGGATTCAATTACCCTTTCTGAAGCTGCCCACCTCCTATACAACTTTGTATATATCACTTAGTCTGTGATCTTTTCGATTCTAAAACAAAGCAATATTGAAATCTAAGGCATCTTCCAGTTCTATGGCTAAGAATCTATGATGGTCCTTCTTAGCAGTTTATTCCATTTGATTAATGGGAAGGAAAGTGCAGCTAGAGCACCAAGCTTATCAAATAAATCATAGCAAAACAGGTGAAAAAATGGAAGAGTTGGAATGGAACTTAGAAGCCTTCCAGTATAATCTATTTTACAAATGATTACATAGACCAAGAAATATTAAGAAAAGTGTTTTTTTTAAATTTCCTTCTCAATTATACCAATATCTGCCCTCCTCCTGGATGCTATTAAAACTCTATAACATTATACTCCCAGAGCCTAAAAAGCAAGTTAAGAAACTCTATTCAAAGAAAAGAATTATGTAAACATGAAGATTTAAAGCTTCATTTTTATTATAACCTGTTAAGAATGGAACAGTCTTACAATTAAACCTTTTCAATTTATATGATAAAATAAAATCCAAAGGTGTGAAAAGTCTTATCCAAACTTTCACAGTAAGAATCACGTTTGAACTTTAGCTTACATTCCTATAACAAAGCTCTCCCAGGTAGAGGGTGTAGTATGAATCCAAGGGTGATGGGAAATTACTCCAAGGGTTGTGTGATCAAAGAAAGAATGGCAAAATTTGCTATATTTCACCATCCCTGTGATAGATAGATAATTATGGGACTTAGCTCCAACAGAGCCAAATTATTCCTATTTGCACACACTTCCACACTCCTTGCTCCTGATATGAAAGTTCTAAACTTCCTTGTTTCTAAACCTATTATAAGTTCTTTAGGATGGTTATCTAATGTTTACCATATATCCTCACAGCATCAGCTTCTTAGTTGCCAATGGAATATTACCTTTGAGGTAATACCCCTTTACTTGCTTGCATCTTGATCAGATAAGTAAAAACCTTCCCTCTACTTTTTGTTTTGGCATGGAAAATATCTGAATCAAAAAGGATGAATAGGCACGTGATTTGCAAAATGTATTATATTCCTTTTTTTTTTTTACAATAGTACCCTTGTGTGGGACAGTAACCCTTACCACAAAATAAAATCAGAAATTATTAAGATAAAAAAAATAAAAAGGATTTATTAGGATTTCACAAGAAAGGGCAACTCCCAAAAGACAATATATGTCAGTAGAGGAATGCAAAGCACAAATTGCATTAAGGCAAAATTTAAAAAAAAAAAGCCCCTTCCTCTTTTTTCCCATTGTCTGTGGGAGTCCAGGCTTACATTTTAAATGTGGAAATCTATCCCAGAAGAAAAAAAAAATATTAGTAAATAACAAACTCAATATAAATTCCCCTAGAGAACTGCTATACAAGCAGATATTCTTGGATGGGAGAATTATGTTACCTGAATTCCCAAAGTCATCACTGCCTTTAAAAGAAATACTTAAATGCTAATTAAGAGAAGTCAGGAAACAGGAGGGGAAATCTTCATCCAAGAAAATCAAACATATGCAATCTTTTAGCTATAACTCAACTTGTTATTGCAAAATCTCAAATCAAAATTAGGCTAAGTTTGAAGCCACATTCCCATGAGAGGTCTTCAGTCAGTTTATCCCATTCACCCCCAAACCCAATATTCTTCCAATCTTCCTTATAATCATTTAGGGCACTAACATCCCACTGCTCACCTGGGTTTATAACCCTTCACAGAACCTATTGCATCTGTTCCTTTCCCTCTACTTACACAGCCACCAATCTAGTTCTGATGAGGTGTAAGAAAAGAGGTGAGCGGAACCCCTTTGACCAGGTGCAGGTTTTGTGGAGGAATCAACAAATCCCAAGGAATGAGGCAAGATGTGTATGGCAAAATGGGTTTATTATAGCAGAGAAGCTGCTTTCTTAGTGGGACAGTTCCCGAAAAGGGGAGAAGTAAAGGTGGATTATTAGCAAAGATGAGTTAACACTGAGCATGGCTCAGTTACTCTTTTCCTTTTGTAGGAATAAGCCAAGATGGGTTTACCCTGAGCAGCAGTTAAGGGGGCTTTTCCAGATGTAGGAATAAGCAAAGATTGAGGTTAAGAGTTGTCCTTTTATTTTGCCTTCTAAGGCTTCAGGCTGGGGAGATTAAGGGCTAGTTTCTGTAAAGGGTGGTGATTATGTCCTAGGCCAAGGTTTCTGTTTGAATTGCAAGTGAAGTTTGCCTATGAATAGAAGAAGGGGCCACTCCTATCACAATTGGAGGGCTTTTGAGATTTGGGGTCTCTTCAGCCCTCCCCACCATGATTAGGGGACACACAATCAAGAACACAATTTACATCAGTTTGACCCTTATATTGGCTTCAAATCTCTTTTTTCAATCCATATTCCACTAATCTGTCAAAGTGATTTTTCAAAATGGCTAATCTGAAGGCATCTAATTACTAATGCATGCATATGATTTATAAATATAGGAATATTTTGTATTGTATTTGTACAATTTGTATTGTATATATACAATAATATATATTGTATATATAAATATCTACAATAGAAACCAGGCAATGGCAAACATGAAATAGAGTTGGGAGGCCATATGAAAGACAAGTTCCTCAGTGAAACTCACCATTACCTGAAAAAAAAAAAAGGAAGCACCCCCTGAGGTTGGGGCATGCTCTTAGGAGGCAGGATAAATCCTAAAAAGGACTTAGCACTTTAAAAGAATTAGTTCGCTATAATGAGGAGAAGTGAGGTTGAGAAGCATAGTATAGTTAGGGGAAAAACCATGTGGCATGGGTAAGGAGAAAGACAGCAGGAGGCAGAGCACCCTGCTTGGCCAACCCAAAGGAAGGCAGTGGCAAAACCATGGAATATAAATTGTTTTGTAGGGAAAATTTAGCCTTGAGACATTGATACAACTTTTATTTCTGACTGGATTACCTTTAGAAGGTGGAACCAAGGAACTAAACTGATCTCCATTATCAAAATCTTCTTCCTACTTGTCTTAAGGGTTTAATTTTTATCAATTTCCTAGCTAGCTACTCCTAATATTGAAGACCTTATCAGGAAGACAGGACAAACAAATATACAAACAAACAAAAAGAGAACCCAGTGTTAGACTAACAGCCTAGGGCTATTTGCACTGCCTTTTTAATTTTTTCCCATTTGAGTTAAAACAACAGGAAAGAAGAATTTACTTATTCTGAATGAAGTATTTAATCACTAAGACTTGAATAGTCAAGTTGACTAGAAAAGAGAAGTCTTGGGGTTCTCTTTGAAGACTGAGTTGTTAACCACTTTGCTTCCATTGATCATTCTTTGTTCCAATAAAAAAAAAATAAGAAGAATAAGCCCTAGACAACACCTAATTATGTCAATTTGATTTACAAAGAAAATGCAAAAGATTTTTACTGCTGAGAACTTGGGCACTTAATGATTGAATGAGAAATTGCCATAAATTAATAAAGGAAGTTCCTTCAAGTTTGAGGAGTGCAATAATGCATACTGCTCCCAAATAAAAAGGGGACACAGATTTGAATTGCTTGTAGGAATGGAGCATATCCAAGTCATAAAATCAAAGCAGTTACTGTACTGACTGAATTATAGATCAGTGCCACCAAGTAAGATTTTTACGTAGTAAGGGTAAACAAAATCTTATAAAAAAGGAATGTTTAAAACTATTTTTACATGCCATTGGAACAATAAAGAAGGGAAAAGACAAGGATTTTCTATGGACTAATATTAATAATGAGGTAAGAAGTAGACTAGGGGTGAACAAGACGATTTGTTGTTAGTTAAGAGAGGAGGGCAGAGATTGTGATATTTGAGCCCCATTCTAATTAAGACTTCTTACAAAGTGAATGTGTGAAGAACACTTGCCCCAAGACTGCCACACTATGGTGTGGAAAACCCAAATTGTCCTATAAATTAGATATAGAGAATAACTGTTAGTATATCTAAAGTAAGCTTCAATATGGATGGTAGCATATAGCATTCTATGATTACCCCTGTGACATTTCCCATTCCAATATCTGTTGATCAAATTGTTCCCAAGCAACCTGTCGGCATTCATCTTATTCCATCATGGCAATATATGGATTTAAGTAGATGATGCCACTGGTTGCTTTCTTACCTGTTATTAACATTTATAGATAAGAGTAGGGCGGGAATAGATTGATTTAGTGAAGAGAATAGAATCCTTATCCAAAAGATATGGATTTTGTAGCATCATTTGGAGGCATACTAACTTTGTAAAACTAAAAATTACAGATGTATTAATGTTAAAATTGTCAGAAAGACTATGTACACATTACATCAAGGGTCTAGACCAAAAAAAATGCTGGCTAATCTGTAGGGGTTAAAATAATCACTGATAGTAGTTTGCGAGCTAGAAAGGTAAAATTAGAGAGCATTTATTCCAATCCCTGATTTTATAGATGAGAAAACTGAGGTATTGAGCGATTAATTGATTTGCTCAAGGTTATACTTTTAGTTGGGTACAGTCAAGTTTCATACCCTCAAACTTCAACTTCAGAGCCATTGCCATTACAATTTGACTTTAGAGCCAAGGAGAATTTTGTGAGCCAATCCAACAAGCAGCATTGATAAAGAGAGAAACAGGTCAGGGAGCCAAATCCCTTATTGAGATAATGTTTGAAAGCTGCTGTTTTCAAGGCCATGGGTTATGCTGAGATATTTCCAGAGCTTCCCTTGTTAGTTCTGTGAACAAGGACAGCATTTCAAAGTTTGAAAGCCATGAAAAGGAGATTAATGGGATGGAATCTCCCATTCTTATTTCATAGTCAGGAAGTTAATAGTGGCACTAAGCCACCCAAGGTATTAAAACATTCCTCTTTAAGATAGGGATATTGGAATGGAAGTTTATAGGATCTTTGCTCTATTCAAAATGTATTTTTAATTTATTTTGTACAGGATGTTTTGATTTTGATGACATAAATTAGTTAAGACAAATGAAGCACAGCATAAAACATTTTTTTTTTATTTTTGCTAATTGTCAGATACACTAACAATATATGTCTCCTGAATATGCAGTGAGATATAGTACATTTGACCCACTAGAACACATAAAAGCAATATATATATATATATATGCATATATATATAAATGTGATTCTAGAAATATTAAGACATAGGCATCTTCAAAGTTCTACAATGAAATGAAAAAAAAAATAGAGTGCACTGAACTTGGATTTAGAACACTAAAGTTTCAATACTGGCTCTTCTACTTAATAAAAATGAAACTTTTGGCAAGTCATTTAATATGTGTGGGCCTCATTTACTTCAACTATAGAAAGATGGCATTGGAACAAATGATCCCCCAGATTGCCAACCCCAGATCCATTTCAATTGTAAATCTATAATTCAAAGAATTATAGCTGAGTTCTTTGTCTTTTCCCCACCTTAATTCAGAGCTTCTGAATTCATTCTCTCCCCCACCCCTCTGTCTCCCTCTCTGTCTGTATGGATATGTTTGCCACTATAGCAAAGTTTACTTAGAATAACATATTAATGTATCAAATAAAATAGAATTTCAAAATAAAATAATTTGTATTGAGATAAGTTTGACTTATCTATCTTTTTTGTTGTAAATTCAAGGGCTACAAGTTAACAATACTTGCCTTGTATTTCTATTTTTTTCCCATAGAGCCTAGGTTTATTGAGATTTACATATGAATTCTGAAGAAGGAAGGAAGATTTCAAAAGATTTAAATGTTTCAAAAAGTTTTAATTGATATAATAGATGCGGGAAGGCTTTCATGGAGATGGCATTAGGTTTTGTTTTTCTTTTTTTTTTCTTTTATCTGTCTAATATTTTCCCCCAGTTACATTCAAAATATATTTTTTAACATTTCTTGTTTTTTTGGCAAAAGATTTACATTTTTAAAAATTTTTTTGTTGCTTTTTTTGGTTATTTTTTTTTAACTTTTTAAGTAACCATTCTTTATGTATCATGTTAGGAGTGAATGAAGTGAGTTGTGAAAGTTATTTCACGAGATGGAGACAGTGTTGTAAAAATTGAGTGACAATCCACTGTGCCTCAGGGTCAGGTTTCTTTCTCCAGAGATCACATGATTTATAAGAAGTGGGACCCTTTCCTTGTGTGTCTAAGCTGGGGCCATTCTGGCATTGAAACTTACATATAAGGTAATTTAGTCATCTTAAAGATGTGGTGGGGTTGAAAGTTTTTCCTTATTTATGACTTAGAATGTGAGGTCATTTGTCCTGGCTAATCAGGGCAAAGATCAGGCCTATAGGGAGTGTTACCCTAGGCCCCTATATAATTCTTGTTTGTTAATTTGGCATCATCTCTCCTTGCTTAACTGCTTGTGGGGAGGAAGATGTTCTTTCTCCTGAGATACTAATAAAATTCTGTTATGGTTTTACCTTGAGAAATCTCCTGTTCCATACAGGAGAGAAAAATAAGAGCAAAAGGGAAAAACTACAAGAGAGGGAAAAAAACAGAAAAAAATGAATATAGCATGTACTGATTTGCATTCAAACTTCATAGTTCTTTTTCGGGATGCAGATGGAATTTTCTATCCAAAATTTATTGGGATTGACTTCGATCACTGAACCATTGAGAGGAACCAAGTCTTTCATAGTTGATCAAAATACATTCTGGGTGTTACTGTGTACAATGTATTCCTGGGTGTACTTGGTTCATTCAATTCAGTTAATATAAACCTTTGTAAAATCAGCATTTTCATCATTTTTACAGGAAAAAAATAATCCATAACCTTCATGTTTTCTATAGGACAATAATAATCCATTACCTTCATGTACCACAACTTATTCAGTCATTCCCCAATTGATAAGCAGCTACACATTTTCCAACTCTTTACTACTACAGAAAAGAGCTGCTACAAACATTTTTGCACATGTGAGAGCTTTTGTACCTCCTTTCCCAATTAGACAATTTTGTCTTTTAAGGCATTGTTCTCCTCATTAACTTTTTTTTTTCATTAAAGCTTTTTATTTGGAAAACATATTCATGGGTAATATTTCAACATTGACCCTTGCAAAACCTTCTGTTCCAAATTTTTCTCTCCTTCCCCCTACCCCTCCCGTAGATGGCAGGTAGTCCAATACATGTTACCTATGTTAAAATTTATGACAAAAATATGTGTATACACATTTATACAGTTATCTTGCAATACAAGAAAAATCAGATCTACAAGGAAAAAAAAACCTGAGAAGGAAAACAAAACCCAAGGAAGCATCAACAGAAAGCATGAAAATGGTCTGCTGTGGTACACACTCAGATCCCACAATGCTCTCTCTAGGTGTAGATGGCTTTTATCATCACTGAACAATTGGAACTGTTTTGAGACATCTTATTGTTGAAGAGAGTCATGTCCATCAGAATTGATCATTGTAGTCTTGTTGTTGCTGTGTACAATGATCTCCTGGTTCTGCTCATTTTATTTAGCATCAGTTTATGAAGTTTCTCTGGGCCTCTCTGAAATCATCTTATTGGTCATTTCTTACAGAACAGTAACATTCCATGACATTCATATACCATAATTTATTCAGCCATTCTCCAACTAATGGGCATCCATTCAGTTTCCATGTTCCAGCCATTACAAAAAGAACTTCCACAAACATTTTGGCATATGTTGGTCCCTTTCCCTCCTTCAAGATCTCTTTGGGACATAAGCCTAGCAGAAACACTGTTGGGTCAAAGGGTATCCACAGTTTGATAACTTTTTGAACATAGTTCCAAATTTTTCTTCAGAATGGTTGGATCTGTTCACAGATCCACCAACAATGTATCAGTGTCCCAGTTTTCCCACATCCCCTCCAACATTTGTCATTATCTTTTCCTGCCATCTTGGCCAATCTGACAGATGTTTAGTGGTACCTCAGAGTTGTCTTAATTTGCATTTCTCTGATCAATAGTGATTTGGAGCACCTTTTAATATGACCAAAAATAGTTTCAATTTCTTCATCTGAAAATTGTGTGTTCATATCCTTTGACCATTTATCAATTGGAGAATGGGTTGAATTCTTATAAATTGAGTCAATTCTCTATATATTTTAGAAATGAGGCCTTTATCAGAATCCTTAAATATAGAAATGATTTCCCAATTTATTGCTTCCCTCCTAATCTTGTCTGCATTAGTTTTGTTTGTACAAAAACTTTTTGACTCAATATAATCAAAGTTATCTATCTGGTGTTCAATTAAGAGTTCCAGTTGTTCTTTGGACACAAATTCCTTCCTTCTCCATACATCTGAGAGGTAAACTATCCTATGTTCCTCTAATTTGCTTATAATAATATTCATTATTTCTAAATCATAAACCCATTTAGATCTTATCTTGGTATGTAGTGTTAAGTGTGGGTGAAGCCCTAATTTCTTCCTTACTAGTTTCCAATTTTCCCAGCAGTTTTTGTCAAATAGTGATTTCTTACCCCAAAAGCTGGGGTCTTTGGGTTTGTCAAGCCCTATATTGCTATAGTTATTGCTTATTTTGTCCTGTGATCCTCTCCTATTCCACTGATTGGCTACTCTATTTCTTAGCCAGTACCAAATAGTTTTGATGATCACTGCTTTATAATATACTTTAATGTCTGGCACAGCTGGGCCACCTTCATCACCTTTTTTTTTTCATTAATTCCCTTGAAATTCTTGACATTTTCTTCTTCTAGATGAACTTTACTACTATGTTTTTCTAAATCTGTAAAATAATTTCTTGGGAGTTTAGTAGGTATGGCACTAAACATGTAGATTCATTTAGGTAGTATTATCATTTTTTATTACATTTGCTCAGCCTACCCATGAGCACTTCATATTTTTCCAACTGATTGGGTCTGACTTTATTTGTGTGGAAGTGTTTTGTAATTTTTTTAATCTCAAAAATGAAACGGGAGGACTTTGCACCAATGAAAAAGAAATTAGAGCAATAATTAGGATGTGCTTTGCCCAACTTTATGCCAATAAATTTGATAATCTAAATGAAATGGAAGAATATCTACAAAAATACACACTATCCAGGTTAACAGAAGAGAAAATAAATTATTTAAATAGCCCCATTTTAGAAAAAGAAATAGAATAAGCTATTAATCAACTCCCTAAGAAAAAATCTCCAAGGCCAGAGGGATTTACATGTGAATTATACCAAACATTCAAAGAACAATTAATTCCAGTACTATATAAACTATTTGAAAAAATAGAGAAAGAAGGTGTACTACCAAATTCCTTTTATATTACAGATATGGTGCTGATAATAAACCAGGTAGGGTGAAAAAAGAGAAAGAAAACTATAGGCCAAATTCCCTAGTGAATATTAATGCAAAAACATTAAATAAGATATTAGCAATAAGATTATAGGACGTCATCCCAAGGATAATACACTATGACCAAGTAGGATTTATACCAGGGATGCAGGGCTGGTTCAACATTAGGAAAACTATCAGCATAATCAATTATATTAATAACCAAACTAACAAAAATCTTATGACTATCTCAATAGATGCAGAAAAAGCATTTAATAAAATCCAACACCCATTCCTATTAAAAACACTAGAGAGTGGGCTTTTCCTTAAAATGATCAGTAGAATCTAATTAAAACCATCAGCTAGCATCATATGTAATGGGGACATACCAGAACCATTCCCAATAAGATCAGGAGTGAATCAAGGATGCCCACTGTCACCACTACCATTTAATATTGTATTAGAAATGTTAGGTTTGGCAGTAAGAAAAAAAAAGAAATTAAAGGAATTAGAGTAGGTCATGAGGAAACCATATTATCACTCTTTGTAGATGACATGATGGTGTACTTAGAGAACCCTAAAGCCTCAATAAAAAAAAAAAAAAAACTACTAGAAATGATTCCCAACTTTAGCAAAGTTGCAGGATACAAAATAAATCCACATAAATCATTAGCATTTTATATATTACCAACAAAGTTCAGCAGCAAGAGATACAAAAAGAATTTTCATTCAAAAAACTGTTGATAGTATAAAATATTTGGGAATCTATCTGCCAAAGAACAGTCATGAACTATAAAAACTAAACTACAAAACTCTTTCCACACAAAATCAGACCTAATCAATTGGAATAACATCAAGTACTCATGGGTTGGCCGAACAAATATAATAAAAATGGCAATACTACCCAACTAATTTACTTATTTAATGCCATACCAATCAAACTCCCAAGAAAATGTTTTACAGATCAAGAAAAAAAAAATAGTAGCAAAGTTCATCTGGAAGAACAAAAGGTGAAGAGTTTCAAGGGAATTAATGAGAAAAAAAAAGCTGATGAGGTTAGCCTAGCCAGATCTAAAACTATATTATAAAGCAGCAGTCATCAAAACCATTTGGTACTGGCTAAGGAATAGAGTAGTCAATCAGTGGAATAGGATAGGATAACAGGACAAAGGAGGCAATAACTATAGCAGTCTAGTGTTTGGTAAACTCAAAGACCTCAGCTTTTGGGATAAGTACTCATTATTTGACAAAAACTGCTGGAAAATTGGAAACTAGTATGGAAGAAATTAGGGCTTGACCCAACCCTAAAACCACATACCAAGAAAAGATTTAAATGCGTTCATGATTTAGATATAAAGAGTGATATTATAAGCAAATAAGAGTAATGATAGAGTAACAGACCTGTGGAGAAGGAAGGAATTTGTGTCCAAAGAAGAACTAGAACACTTAATTGAATACCAGATAGATAATTTTAATTCTATTAAGTTAAAAAGGTTTTGTACAAACAAAACTAATGCAGACAAGATTAGGAGGGATGTAATAAATTGGGAAATTATGTTTACATTTAAGAGTTCTGATAAAGGTCTCATTTCTAAAATATAGAGAGAATTGTCTCATATTTGTAAGAATTCAAGCCACTCTCCAATTGATAAATGGTCAAAGAATATGAACAGACAATTTTCAGATGATGAAATTAAAACTATTTTTGGTGATATGAAAACGTGCTCCAAATACTATTTATCAGAGAAATGTAAATTAAGAAACAGAGATACCACTACACACCTGTGAGATTGGCTAAGATGGCAGGAAAATATAATGTTGAATGTTGGAGGGCATGTGGGAAAACTGGGGCACTGATACATTGTTGGTGGAATTTTGAATGGATCCAACCATTCTGGAGAGCAATTTGGAAGTATGCTCAAAAAGTTATCAAACTTTTCATGCAATTTGACTCATCAGTGTTTTTATTGGGCCTATATCCCAATGAGATCTTAAAGGAGGGAAATGGACCCACATGTGCAAAGATGTTTGTTGCAGCCCTTTTTAGTGGCTAGAAACTGGAAACTGAATGGATGCCCATCAATTGGAGAATGGCTGAACAAATTATGATATATGAATGTCATGGAAAATTATTGTTCTATAAGAAACAAACAGAAGGATGATTTCAGAGAGGCCTGGAGAGACTTGCATGAACTGATGCTGAGTGAAATCAGCAGAACCAGGATATCATTATACATGGCAACAATAAGACTGTATGATGATCAATTCTGAAGGATATGGTACTCTTCAACAATGAGATGTTTCACACCAGTTCCAATTGTTCAATGATGAAGAAAGCCATATACACTGATGGAGAGGCCTGTGGGATCTGAGTCTGGACCACAACACAGCATTTTCACACTCTCTATTGATGTTTGCTTGCATTATGTTTGCCTTCTCAGGTTTTTTTTTCCCTGTACAACAAGATGACTGTAGAAATATTTATATACATATTCAATCTGCCAAATATTTTAACATAATTAGCATGTATTAGACTTTCTGCCATCTAGGGGAGAGGGTTGGGGTAGGAAAGAAAAAATTGTAACAGAAAGCTTTGCAAGAGTCAATGTTGAAAAATTACATATGTATATGTCTTGCAAATAAAAAGCTTTACTAAAAAAATAAAAAAATAATAAAATAAACAACTTTTTATATAATAGCTTTTTATTTTCAAAATAGTTTTCTGCATTTATTCTTGAAATAACTTGTATTCCAATTTTCTCTCCCTTCTTTTACTCCTTTCCCTAAACAGCATGGAATTCAATATATGTTAAACATCTACAATTTTTCTCTACATATTTCCAAATGTAATATGTTGCACAGGAAACATCAGATCAAAAAGGAAAAAAAAATGAGAAAAAGAACAAAAAATCAAGTAAAACTGCAACAGGAAGAAATAAAAAATGTTGTGATCCACATTCAGTCTCCACAATCCTGTTTCTAGATGCATCTTTCCAACACAAGTCTATTGCAATTGCTTGAATTTTGGATTAATTTCTTATTCTTTTACATATGACATGATTCAGGGTCATGATGTGGTAGTTCATCTACATTTGAGAAATTTTGTAATTATGGAACAAATCTTTTTCTCCATATATGAATATTTCTCTGATTTTTTCATCTCCACTTCTATTCCATCCCCTGGTGACAAGACTTTGATGCCTGATGAATAAAAAAAAAATATCCTGGATTAAGGACATTTTGCAGACTAATGAAGATATAAAAATTTCACAAGGTCATTTGGATGTCTATAGCCAATTGTTTTGAAATAAGTAAGCTTTATTAGCAAAATTTTCTTTGTCTCAGTATTCAGAATTTTAGTATTAATATTTTCTTGCTTATGACAAGTTTTCATTTTTCTTTTTGTTTTTTCTTCATAGCAATGGGTTGCAGTTCTCTCTGTCTGTCTCTGTGTTTATGTGTGTGTGTGTGTGTGTCTGTAGCCTTACTCCTATTTGTTTTTACTAGTTTGTGCTATTCTTCCAACTTCAAGAAGCCTAAACTATACTGTAGAAAGATTATTAACAGCTACCTGATTTAAAGTCTTACCTTCTTTCCTTCTTTTTAAAGGACTGATTATGCTGTTCACAACAAGATTCTGCCTAAACTTGACTTTGTTTTTTTTTTTTATTTTCAAACACCCTTTCTTTTGCTATCCATCATTTTCTGTACTAATTTCCTTAATTCTTGAAATCAGGGGTGTGACAGCTTTATGGATAAGAAATCACTATTTGACAAAAATTGCTAGGAAATTTGAAAAAAAAAATAGTGTGATAGAAAGTAGGCATTCACCAACACCTACTACCCTCTATCAAGATAAAATCAAAATGGGTTCATAATTTAGACATAAAGGGTAATACTACAAGCAAATTAGGAGAACAAGGAATAATCTGCTTCTCATATTTGTGGAGAAAAGAGATAGTGTGGCCAAAGAAGAACTAAAGAACATTATGAAATAAAGGGTAAACTGCAAATTTTATCATATTAAATTAACAATGTTTTACAAGCAAAAACAATGCATACAAGATTAGAAGGGAAGCAGAAAAATGCGAAAAATTTTACATTTAAGAGTTCTGATAAAGACCTCATTTCTAAAATGTATAGAGAATTGATTCAAATTTATAAGAATACAAATGATTCTCCCATTGACAAATGAAGTTCAAATCACCTGCCCCAAATTACACAGATAACAAATTGTGGAGCAAAATTTTGAAAGCAAACTATGGACAGACAATTTTCAGATGCAGAAATAACAGTTCTAATCATATAGAGAAAAAATGTTCTAAATCACTATTGATTAGAAAAATGAAAATTAAGGCAACTTTGAGGTACCCCTACACACCTCTCAGATTGACTAAGATGACAGGAAAAATAATGATAAATACTGGAGGGGATGTGGGAAAACTGTAACACTAATACATTGTTGGTGGAGTTGTGAACTGATCCAAATAGTCTGGAGAACAATTGGGAACTACACCCAAAGGGCTATCAAACTGTGCATACTCTATGATCCTGCAGTGTCTCTACTGTCTTTGTATTCCAAGACTTCATATAAAAGGGAAAAGGACCCAACTGTGCAAAAAA
>JAJPUD010006915.1:22091-40928 GCA_023553655.1 Myrmecobius fasciatus | reverse complement strand
GTATAAGTTCCATGGACTGCTGAGAAAAAAAGTAAACTCCTTTCTGTCTCCATTTAATTTCCTCCAAAGATCTATCATACCTAACTTTTCTACCATTTCGTTCACCTCCTTAACTTCTTTCTTATTTATTTTGTGGTTTGATTTATCAAGTTCTGAGAGAGGGAGGTTGAGATCCCCCACTATTATAGTTTTGCTGTCTATTTCTTCTTGCATCTCTCTGAACTTTTCCTCTAGGAATTTCCATGCTATACCACTTGCTGCATATATGTTTACTATTGATATTGCTTCATTATCTATGGTACCCTTTAGGAAGATATAATTTCCTTCTCTGTCACTTTTAATTAAGTCTATCTTTGCTTTAACGTGGTCTGAGATCAGGATTGCTACCCCTGCCTTTTTTTGTTCACCTGAAGCATAATAGATTCTGCTCCAGCCTTTTACCTTCACCTTGCATGTATCTCTATGTTTTAGATGTGTTTCTTGTAGACAACATATTGTTGGATTCTGTTTTTTAATCCAGTCTGCTATCTGCTTCTGCTTTAAGGGAGAGTTCATTCCATCATATTTACAGTTAAAATAACTAATTCTGTATTTCCTGCCATTTTATTTACCCTAGCTTATGCTTTTCTCTTTCTTATCCCCTTTCCCTCCTCCCTACTATTTTGCTTTTGATAACCATTTCCCTCAAACAATCCTTCCCCTTTAGAGCCCTATCCACCCCTTTTTTCCCCCTTTCCCTCCTGTTTCCTTATAAGTATGTCTATTATTCCCTCAGAGCCAAATCTGATGAGATGGAAATTAACCCAATTCTCATTCCCCTCCCTTTTTTCCCCTCAATCATTATAGGTTTTCTTTGCCTCTACATGTAATGTGATTTCCCTTATTTTACCTCCTTTTCCTCTTCTTCCAGTGTTATCCCTTTTCAACCTCTAATTTCTTTTTCAGTTTATCATATCATAATAATCATAAAATCACAATAATCATATCATATTCATAATGTAATAATAGTCATAAAATCAACCCTCATTCTATAAGTATCTATAACATAAATATAGTTCTTAAGAGTTTTTTTGTCCTTGTTACCTTTTTATGTTTCTCTTGTGTTCTGTGTTTGTAGATCAAATTTTTTGTTCAGTTCTGGTCTTTTCAGTAGAAATAGGTGAAATTCTCCTATATCATTGAATGACCATCTTCTTCCCTGGAAGATAATGCTCATTCTAGCTGAGTAACTTATTCTTGGCTGTAATCCAAGTTCCTTTGCCCTTCGGAATATCTGATTCCAGGCCCTTCGATCCTTCAAAGTAGAAGCTGCTAGGTCCTGTGTGATCTTAATTGTGGCTCCCAAATATTTAAATTGTTTTTTTCTGGCTTCTTGTAATATCTTTTCCTTGGCATGATAGTTCTGGAATTTAGCCACGATATTTCTGGGGGACTTAATTTTTGGGTTTCTTTCAGGAGGTGATCGGTGGATTGTTTCAAGGAGTATTTTGCCTTCTGGGTCTAAGATATCAGGGCAGTTTTCTTTTATGATTTCCTGGAAGATAGTGTCTAGGTTCTTTTTTTCATCATGGCTTTCAGGAAGCCCTATAATCCTTAGATTGTCTCTCCTAGATCTATTTTCCAGGTCAGTTGTTTTTCCTAAGAGATATTTCATGTTTTTCTCTATCTTTTCTTTTTTTTTGTTTTTGTTTGACTGATTCTTGAAGTCTTGATGAGTCATTCATTTCCAATTGTTCAATTCTAATTTTTAATGTCGTATTTTCTTCAGTTACTGTTTTTAGTTCCTTTTGCAATTGACCAATTATATTTTTTGTTCATTGCATTCTTTTTCCATTTTTTTAAATTTTATTTTGCAGTGATCTCACTTTGTTTCACCATGTTTCTTCTAACTCTCTTTTAATATCCTTTATGTAATCTTCAAAGAAAGCCTTGTGACATGGAGACCAGTTTATGTCTCTCTTTGGGGCTTTTTCTGGAGTTGCTTAACCTTTAGGGGCCTCAGGATTTGAGGTCTGCTCTTCCCTCTCCCCATAAAAGTTGTCTATGTTGAGAGTTCTTTTTGGTTTTTTATTCATTTTTTTAAAGGTATGAGGTCTGTTTAAGGCAAAGGTGGGACAGCTGCTTTAATTTTCCCTGGGGCAGTTCTGCTGATTGAGTTATTTCAGGTACTGGGCAGTTCTGCTGATTGAATTATGTCAGGTGCTGGGCAGTTCTGCTTTAGTTCACCCTGGGGCAGTTCTGCTGATTGAATTATTTCAGGTACTGGGCAGCTCTGCTGATTGAATTATTTCTGGTGCTGATCAGTCCTGTTGATTGATTGATTGCTTTAAGGTGCTGTGTAATGGCAGCTAGGTCAGATGCTCATCAGGGGTTCAGTGGTTCACAATCTACCCCACACAAAAGGCAGACCCCCCAAACCACCTGCCCACAATCAGGACAGATTGGCCCAAGAGGCCCCCAGAAGAATCCCAGTTGTGTGAAAAGCACAACGCTCCCACTCTTGTTCCGACTCCTGTTCCAGCTCCCTGCTCCAGCTCCCTGCCTTGGTCTCCCTGCGCTGCAATCTGGGTTCAGCAGACCAGCCCCCTGCCCAATTAAAACAGACCTGTTTTGAGGTTCTTCCAGAGTATCTTCTTCTAGAATTGTGTTGTTCTCCAGATATTGTGGATTTTTTTGCTTCAAAATCAGTCTAGAGGCTTCATATGTTGTTGGTTTGAGGGAAGGTTAGAGGAGGTTACAGAGACTCCTGTCTGATCTCCGCCACCATGCCTCCACCCCTGGAAGGAAGTCCCTCAATACATCTCTTCAGATAATTGCTTAGGCTTTTCCTGTTAAGTAGTAAATAGGTCATCTTTCTGGTAGTATAGATCCTATTTCTCACACTATGATAATTTCCTGTGCCATACATACATGCATACATACAAACATCCACATAAATCTATCTATCTAGGTTTCCCCATCAACATTCCAAGTGCAATAAATAGAATAGAGTTTAGCTTTTTGAATCCCTAAATAAAGGATAATTCCTAAAGACTTCTAATATTAAATTGAACAATAAAGTTACCACATTAAAATGGTTTGTTTATGGAATAAAACTGAAAAATCACTGGTTATTGAAGAGTTAGCTTTGAAAATGTCACATAGAATCCTTATAGAGGCAGGGAACTTGCTTTTCCAGCCATCACTTCATTTCCCATCAGCTTCTCTGCTTGGTTCTTATGTCACAAATTATTGTACTTCCTACAAGATAAACTCAACATTAGAATCTTCATCAGAATGGGGACTTTAAACCAACTTCTCTGACATAGATACAGTTCTAAACCAAAGTCATGCCCCTTTTTCCAGATGTTATCTGGCACCCCACAGTTTTTCACCTTTATTTTTCAAATTGTTTCCCTTTGTTTCATTGGAAGATCCTTTAATGTAGGGACTATCTTTCTCCTTTTTATTTGTTTCCCCCATACTTAGCAGAATGCCTGGAATACAATAATCACAAACACTTATTAACTGATTGATGATTTACTTATGAATGCCCAAATTAAAATTAAGAGTTAGATTTTTTCTTCATTCAAAGGTTACTTCAAAAAAACCTAAAATGACATGATGGTATAAATCTGGAGAGATTTGAAGCACTTTCACATATATATTCATTTATCCATCCTTTCAACAAACATTTAATAAATATATACTCAATAATGTAAAAGACTAGAATTAGGTGTTGGGAGCATAAGGGAATAACTCACATACCCTACTTATTATCTAGGAACTAAACTTTAGTGGTTTCTCATAAAGATGACATTTGTCATCTTTTTTTCCCTTCAGCTATGAGTGTAAAATGTTGCCCATTTCAGCAATAACTTGTTGCAATTTCCATACTTTAAGACTGGCTACTACAATTTTTAAACTGATTATTGAGAGGAGAATTTATATTTCCCAAATTATCAACTGAATATTTGGTTTACTATATAAGATATCCAACAGGCTGAGTTTTTCATGGACCATTTTGAAAATTTCATGCTTCAGATTTGACCTTCACATAGAGAATTGCACAATCTATCATAGAATTTAATTAGATATTAAAGAGAAATTAAGTAATAGACAAGAATTATTGAGATTCTCACATTTTTCCAGTTGTGCAAAATGCACAATTGATCATTAAAAATGTTAAATTTTTAGTTATTAATGATATCATTTTATAGGAAACAGAGTTGCAAATATCATTGAATTTATTATACTCATTGTGGCATAAATATGCAAGGAAAATCAGCTGATGCTATGATTAAACCTTCTTGGATTAAAAAAAAATGAAACAGAAAAAAGGAAATAAAATAACTGGACACTGTCAGAATTAAAAGAACAGTATTATTTCTGAAGGATTAATGCTGAGGAGTGAAAATGCATTACTTTGTAGAACGAATTGAATGGAACACATGCATTTCTTTATAGAAACCCTGGAAGGTTTTCTACATACTTCATGTAGAAAGTTGGCTTGGGCTATGTTTTTCCACATGTTCATCTCAAAATTGTCTCATTACATGATTACTGACATTTGCAACAGGAGAGATTCACAGAGTTGTTTAATTGTATCTCTAAACCAAATGTTTTCAAAGCTAAAAGTTATAAATAACAGAGGGCAGTGTATACATTTCATACAACCAGGAAATTGTCTTTCCTGGAAAGCTTTTAATAACACTAAATTTATCATGGTTTGGCACTTTTGCTGTTTGTTTCTCTGCATTATAATAAAAGGAGAGCACAGTTTTAGCACATTACCCAAGATAAAATGTGCAGCCACACCCACACACACATAGTTCATGCATTCAATGTATATATACACGTGTAAGTATGCATACACATATATAAGCTCATTTATGTTTGCACACATGTGTGTTTTGGAAGCTAAAATATTTTGTATATCTTTTTTATATTAACCTCACTTATACACATGCACATATGTGCATGTGTGTGTGTAAAAAGGAGTAAGATTCACATGTAGATATGTATATATACACATCTATGCATCATATATACAAATATATGTGTAATACATACATACACATACACACAGACATACATGAAGAAAGTGTGAGGTCATTTTTATGAAGGAGGTACCAAAAATATATGTCTTCATCACTAGAATACAACTTTAATAAACTGCAACCCATTTAGTTTTTTTAAATACCAATGTAAAGAATTATAGTCAAGGTCTTTCAACCTCACATTTAATAGTACAAGTATGTTAGTTGTTTGTATATAGTAGAAGACTTGAAAGGTCACTTGTGATTGCTGAATGAGTCTTGAAAAGGTCACTTGCATATACAATCCAGGCACTTCCTCAACTGACTGTGTAAAAGATAGTTTAGGGTAATTTGGTTTTGATTTAGTTTTGTTGTCATTATGTTTTGATTGGTGTGGGGAAGTGTCAATATGTTGAAATTCCCTTTATCTTTGCCAGTGTAGGCCAACAATTGACTTGTAACTTAGTCATTAGACTGAGTCACTGAGATTTGAAATTATTTGCTTAAGGTTATATAGCTAAAATCTTTTGGTGACAGAATTTTAATCCAGGACTTACTTCTTTACTGGAAAGATGACCATATAACAAGGATATATCATAATGTCCCTTATCTCATGGTGATAAAGATATTCAAATTAAATTTTACCCTCATATAGGCTACATGAAAAATTCTATTTGGGGATATAATTTTAATTAGGGAGTGAAGTGTTATGGAGGTAAAATTACTGAGCCTGGAATCAGGAAAACTTGCCTTGGAATTTGACCTTTGATACTTACTGCTTAATCCTACTTACATGATCTCTGTTTGTAACTTAATATATAAAATGGGGATAATAATTGCACTTACTTCCTAAGTTTATTGAGAGCATCAAATCAAATCATGTGTAAAATGATTAGCACAGTTTCTAGTACATAGTAGATACTATACAAATGTTAGCTTTTATAGTAATAATATTATTAGATAGATTATATATATATATTTCAGCCATCATATACTAATGTATTTTAAATACTTATCATGTTTGCATAATGTCAGAAATTTTAACAAAATTTCAAAAATAATGTCCAGTGTGTTTTCTTTTTCCTTTAAAGCCTGAGTTCTATGTGGCCAAGATATTTTTATACAAAAAACAATTGAATTACAATGTTTTAAAGTTAGAAATTTTGGGCATCATTTTTTTAACCTCTTCTCAGTGAGGATTACGTTTATTTTAGATAATTGGTAATCTAATCTTTGATCAAATACCTAAGAAGGTAGAACATTTTTTTTGAAAGTTTTACTTTTTAGAAAGTTATTCTTTTCATTCCCAGGGACAGTTAAGTTGCATATGGACAGAGCACTGATCCTGGAGTCAGGAAGACCAAGGTTTACATTTTTCTTCTGACACTAATTATGTGTCTCTGCACCAGTCACGTAACCTCTGTTTAATTCAGTTTTCTCAGCTGGAAAATAGGGCTAATAATAACAACTAACTCACAGTGTTTTTTTGTTTTTGTTTTTTGGTTTTTTTTTTGTTCTATTTTTTGTTTGTTGCTTGTTTTTTGAGGACCAAATGTCTTTTTAAAGTGTTTAGTCTTTTTAAAGTCTTTAGTACCATTCCAAGGACATTATAGCTGCTTTTAAAAATGTGCATTTCCTTCCTTATACTGAGAAAACTGACAATCAGTTCAGTTTCTTGTTCAGAGCCACACAACTTAGCTCAATTTGAAATCAAATTTTCTTGACTCCAAAAACAGCATTTTATCTACTGTTCCAAATAGCTAGATGACTTACAAATAGACAAAAGCACATGTGGATTTTTTCAAAAATTTTATTGCTCTCCATGCCACTTCCACAAGAGTATAGACCCACTGTTCTTTATAAAGTGAATATCTTCATGATTTCTCTAAAACTATATATATCCTCAGAATCCTCCAGTATTGAACCATATATTTCAAAAAGAGGCACATCTTGCAATTATTTGTTTCAGTGATATTATTTGATAGAGTCCTTGGAAACTTTTCTATACATTTCAAGTAGAAGACATAGCTTTGGGTATATTTTCCCATGAGTTTGTTTCAAAGTTTCATCACAGGATTAATGACTTTTCTTTTTCCTTTTCCCTATTGTTGTATGAAGTAGCATAAAGTTAAAATATTTTATAAAATTGATGTATTATATGACTATATGCATGTGGTATAATAGTGTAGAATATCTGATCCTTAGTGAGGTCATGATTAAATCTGTGAGTGTTGCATCCCTAATCTGACTCCAAATTACTTGTCAAAATCAGTAATTGCAATACACATTTATACCATGTTCATTTGATAGAGGAAAATTCTCCCTTCTATAAGAGGGATAATCATCATTATCTTCATCTCTGTAATCCAGTCTTTTCCCATGTCAGTCAATCAGAATCTTCATTTTTCTTCTGGGCTCAATTCAAATTTCCTCTCTTCCAAAAAACTTTTCTTGATCTTTCATCCAACCAACCACCCCTTAGTTGATAGTGTTCTCTTTTTCTCTTTCTATCTCTCTTCCTCTTCTATTTTTATTTTTACTATATTTGTGTACATGTTTTGTCTCCCTAATATAATTTATCTTCTGAACCCAATTCAATATTTTGATTATTTTGTACAATTTTCTTTTGAAAAATTAATTCAAGTCACCAACAAGCACTAGCATTTTGATACACAAAGAATAGGAACATAAATTAAGCTGATAACTTGTTATATTTTTAAACTATACATTAAGTCCATCTATAGCATCATATAGATAAATTTAAATAAGAAATTTATAATTTAGATCATTTCATATGAGATTGAGGAAGAAAGCTGGATGTTGGCTAACTTAAGAGGATAGAAGCAAAATTCTGAGACAAAAGAATCAAAATGTGATCTGGACAAGAAGCTGAAGGGGGAAAATGTTGAAAGCTTGGCTATCATTTAGTTATAAAAAGAAAATATCATTAGTACAAAGAATGAGTATGATGCCTGAAACACAAAGAAAGGGCATGATACCTGAAAGCATCCATCAGAATGCTTTATTACCCATTATTCATTGATTTAAATTGTCAGAGTAACTACTGAATCTTGCTTGTGCTATATATCATAAATAGCAAGTTCAGCAATTCTGGGAGCACATGACACTCTAGTGTGTGCAGCTAACAAATTGTACATGGGAGATCTCAAATATGATCATTTAGTCAGTCATTCTATATAGGGTTGTCACTAAATGATTTACCACCTTTTGCAAATGCTGATCATGCTCCTCCTGGGGGCACATATCAGGGATGAGAGAAAGGACATCAAAGAAGGAGTTGAAGAAGGGAGAGGATGAGGCTGAAAGAGTCACAAAGGAAGAAAATAAGTTTTTGAGGGTAAAACAAATGTAGCTATTGAATGAGCTAAACTTGCCTAGAGAAGGAACATAAGAATTTGCTGGACTTAGAGTCATTATGCCTACCTTAAAATGCTGTAGAGATTTCTTGGACATGAGATTATGGGAAAGTCACTTGATATCACCAGACCTCAATCTCTCCATCTCTGTCACTTTATCTCTCTCTTTCTCTTTCTCTCTCTGTATCTCTCTCTTTTTGATGTTAGCTCTATCTCTCTGTCTCCCTTTCTCTTCCTCTTTCTCTCTCTCTCTAAAAATGGGAATCATGGCATTTGCATTACTTACTTTCTTAGAATACTGTGGGTAAATCTGAAAGAGATGAATAAATGAGTTATACATATTGATTTTGTCATTTAATTTTGTTTTGGGTAACTGGAAAGTAATGAAAACCCCACCTCCAGATTTCTATCTTTCTATCAATTTCATTACATGCAATCTTATATTACCACAGTAGCACATATAAAGTGGATTGGACTAAGAGGTAGTTGGCAAAATATGCCCTATATGTGATGGGCTATTTTTAAGACTTCCTATGCCTTTGGTTTTAAATTGCAGGTAATTTAAATTCTTCTATTTCAACTGACTTCCCTTGTTTTAGATATAAATCCTTTTGGTATTAAGCTATGATAAAGGTAGCATCTTTAATAGTAGTAGTTGTCATAACCATAGTCACCATCACAACAGCATTAAGTACTAGTAATCGTTGTAACAGAAAGAAAAACACTCTTCAAAGCCTAAGCTCATGGCCATAGTGTAAAAGAGGAGCAGTGGTAGATGAAGATGCCAGTCAGGACATACATTGAAGAATTTACATATGCTGACACCATTATGATAACTAGGAAAGACTGGCACATTCTCCTCTGTCACTGCTATAACTCTACTGCAGATCATTGTTATCTCATTCCTGGATGGTTGCAAAGCATCCTGTCTGGACTGTTGTTTCAAGTGTCTCCCCATTTCAATCCATCATCAACTGTCAAAATGATATTCAGAAAAGACATGTCTGACTGTATTGCTGCTCCCCATCCTATTCAGTGAACTCCAGTGATTCCTATTAACTCCAAGATCAAATATAAACTTTTCTCTTACATGAGTAGACATACATAACATAGCCCTTCTAACTTTCCAGTTTTTGTATATTTTATCATAATCTTCCCTTACACCAATATGTGATACAGTTAACACTGGCCTCTTTTCTTTTCTTTGACAATGACTATTGTCATCTCCTAATTCTGAATATTTTCATGGCCTATCCCAAAATATTTGATATTTTTTCCCCTTCCTCATCTCCTCTTTCTAGATTTTCTGATTTTCTCCCGGCATCAATGAAAATTCTACCTCTGTAATAAGATCTTTCTCAGTTCTCCTTAAGGATGGTGGTTTCCTGTTGAAATAACCCTCAATTTATTCTTTCTTTATCTTGTTTGAAAAGAGAGTTTTTTATGTTGTTTCTCCCATTAAACTGTGACCTGCCCAAAAGCAAGAATTGTTTTGTTTTGTTTTGTTTTCAGTGTTATTGATATTCCTAGCACTTAACATGAATTGTATTCAGTAAGAACTTAATAAATGATAGTTGACAGACTGGATGTGTGGCTGCTTGCTTAGTAACATATTCAATGTGGTATAATAACTCCTAAAAGTGAAAGATTAAGAAGAAGGAGCATAGAGTAGCTGACTGGCCTTGCTTGGTGTTACTATTATGATCAGGTTTTCTTAGGTCAGCACGGTGCATTGTGTTCCATTTTGTTCGATTTCTTTCTTTCTTTCTTTCTTTTTTATTTGCATAACATATGTATGGATATCTCCTCAGCATTGATCTTAACAAAGCTTTCCATTACAAATTTTAACCCCAGTCCCTTCCCCTCCCCTAGATGGCAGGATATCCACTACATGTTAATTATGTTAAAATACTTGACAAATCGAATATATGTATACGTATTTCCACCCTTATCATTGTTGTGCAAGAAAAATCGTATCTACAAGAAAGAAAAATCAGATAAAGGAAACACAATGCAAGCAAACATCAATGGAGAGCATGAAAATGTTCAGTTGTGCTTCACATTTTACATCCCTCTCTCTGGGTGTATATGGCTTTCTTCTATGAAAAATTGGAAGTGGTTTGAAACATTTCATTGTTGAAGCGAGCCATGTCCATCAGAATTGATCATCATATCCTATTGTTGTTGCCGAGTATAATGATCTCCTGGTTCTGCTCATTTCACTCAGCATCAGTTCATGTAAGTCTCTCCAGGCCTCTCTGAAATCGTCCTGCTGGCCGTTTCTCACAGAACAATAATATTCCATAATATTCATATACCATAATTTATTCACCCATTCTCCAATTGATGGGCATCCATTCAGTTTCCAGTTTCTAGCCACTACAAAAAGGGCTACAACAAACATTCTTGCACATGTGGGTCCCTTTCCTTCCTTTATGATTTCTTTGGGAGATAAGCCCAGTAGAAACACTGCTGAGTCAAAGGGTATGCACAATTTGGTAACTTTTTGAGCATAGTTCTAAATTGCTTTCCAGAATGCCTGGATCCGTTCACAGCTCCACCAACAATGCATCAGTATCCCAGCCTTCCCACATCCCCTCCAACATCTGTCATTATCTTTTCCTGTCATTTTAGCCAATCTGACAGGTGTGTAGTGGTACCCCAGGGTTTTTTAATTTGCATTTCTCTGATCAATAGTGATTTGGAGCACCTTTTCATATGACTATAAATAGTTTTAATTTCATCCTCTGAAAATTGTCTGTTCATATCCTTTGACCATTTATCGATTGGAGAATGGCTTGAATTCTTATAAATATGAGACAATTCTCTATATATTTTAGAGATGAGACCTTTATCAGAAGCCTTAAATATAAAGATGATTTCCCAATTTATTGCTTCACTCCTAATCATGACTGCATTTGTTTTGTTTGTATAAAAACTTTTTTAACTTAATATAGTTAAAGTTATCTACTTGGGGTTCAATTAAGGGTTCCAGTTCTTCTTTGGACATAAATTTATTCCATCTCTATAGGTCTGAGAGTTAAACTATATTATGTTTCTCTAATTTACTTATAATATCACTCTTTTTATCCAGATCATGAACCCATGTAGATCTTATCTTGGTATGTGGTGTTAGATGCGAGTCAAGCCCTAATTTCTTCCACACTAGTTTCCAATTTTCCCAGCAGTTTTTGTCAAATAGTAAGTACTTATCCCAAAAGCTGTTGTCTTTGGGTTTATCAAAGACTAAATTGCTGTAGTTATTGCCTAGTTTGTCCTGTGATTCTATCCTATGCCATTCATCAACTACTCTATTTCTTAGCCAGTACCAAATGGTTTTGATGACCGCTGCTTTATAATATACTTTTAGATCTGGTACAGCAAGTTCACCATAATGAGCCTTTTTTTTGTCATTAATTCTCTTGAAACTCTTGATCTTTTGTTCTTCCAAATGAATTTTGCTATTATTTTTTTCTAGATCTGTAAAATAATTTCTTGGGAGTTTGATTAGTATGACACTAAATATGTAAATTAGTTTAGGTAGTATTGTCATTTTTATTATATTCGCTAGGCCTACCCATGAGCACTTAATGTTTTTCCAATTGACTAGGTCTGATTTTATTTGTGTGGAAAGTGTTTTGTAGTTTAGTTCGTATAGTTCCTGACTTTCCCTTGGCAGATAGATTCCCAAATATTTTATACTTTCAACAATTATTTTGAATGGAATTTCTTTTTGTATCTCTTGCTGCTGAACTTCATTGGTAATATATAAAAATGCTGATGATTTATGTGGATTTATTTTGTATCCTGCAACTTTGCTAAAGTTGTGAATTGTTTCTAGTAATTTTTTAGTCGAGTTTCTAGGGTTCTCTAAGTATAACATCATGTCATCTGCAAAAAGTGATAATTTGGTTTCTTCATGACCTACTCTAATTCATTTTATCTCATTTTCTTCTCCTATTGCTAAAGCTAACATTTCTAATACAATATTAAATAGTAATGGTTACAGTGGGCAGCTTTGTTTCACTCCTGATCTTACTGGAAATGGGTCTAATTTGATTCCATTACATATGATGCTTGCTGATGGTATTAAGTAGATACTACTAATCATTTTAAGGACAAGCCCATTTCTCTACTACTATATATTATAATACTATGTAATTCCATTATATATCTTTTCCCTCAAATTCATATTACTTCCTATTTCTGCATCATATCTTTCACTCGTTTTCAGCTTTTTACATAACCCTAACTGATATTGTAAACCTATTAATTCTTATTAAGGATAAATCTAAAATTTCCATGAGTGTTTGCCTTTTAAGACAACCAAGGAAAAAGAATATAATACATTAGATCTCTAATGTTGAATCCTAAAACTATCACTGGAATTTTTTGTTGTGGAGGAAAAGATGTCTCCAATCATAACATGGAAAGAAACTTTTGAAATACTTTGAAATACTGAGTGAAGGTTGAGGCTGAAACAACACAATTAAATACCTTTAGAAGCTGGTATATCTTAAACTGCTGAGAGTCTAAGTCTGCCGCGATAGACTAGGAATTTCAGAAATATACTAGGCTGGGATACAACCACAATGGGGCATTTAGAGGACAGGCAAAATTTGGAGTACCAGCAATAAGTTCCCTGCTATGCTAAATCACTTACATTTGTATTATCCGTGTGTGTGTGTGTGTGTGTGTGTGTGTGTGTGTCTAAGCAAAGATTGCAATTAGCTTCCCCATGGATATTTTACATGTATAAGCATTCACACATATTCATATGTGTGAACTTTCTCACAAATTCACATATGTGAATAGAGACAAAAAACAAAAACAGTAATAAAGTAAATCTTGGTGAAGGACTGATTTTTCTAGTGAGGACATCACTATTGTGAAGATTATATTTTTAAAATCCTAGTGTTTTATTCTGATCTTAAGCATACAAATGGGACTTTTAGATAGACTAGA
The DNA here is from genome assembly GCA_023553655.1 of Myrmecobius fasciatus. Classification (NCBI taxonomy): domain Eukaryota; kingdom Metazoa; phylum Chordata; class Mammalia; order Dasyuromorphia; family Myrmecobiidae; genus Myrmecobius; species Myrmecobius fasciatus. Next base: position 27,568 of record JAJPUD010006915.1, on the reverse strand, counting down.
ACAAGCAAAAAAGTTTTACATAAAATTGATCACATTCATTCAATCTGTTTTAATGGGTGTGTGTTTGTGTGTGTGTGTGTGTGTGCAGTAATAAGTTTGTCTTCCCCCTCTAAAAGCCAGGAAAGTGACTTCTGCTTTTTACATCCCATATGGGCATATGGAGTTATCTTTTATGAATTGTAATATTTGTGCCTGGATTGGCTATTTCCTCCCTTCCCAACACAACCATTATGTACACTGACCATATCATTTCCTTAAAGTCACTTAAATATGAATTATCTTTTACAAAATTTTTTTAATTATTTCATTCATGTCCTACTGTCCATGATGGCATTGGGAGTTTGTTTTTTTTTTTTTGTTTTGTTTTGTTTTGTTTTGTTTTTGTTTTTGTTTTGCTTTTTGGAAAAGATTCTGGAGTAATTTGCCATTTCCTTCTCCAGTTCACTTTATAGATGAGTGACTAAGGTAAGCAGCTTTAAGTGATTTTCCCAGAGTAACCCACCTTGGAATTCTGAATCCAGATTTGCATTCAAGGTTTGATTTCAGGGCCAGAACTCTATCCACTGCATCAGCTAACTGTCAGGATTTTTGGAGTGACCCCAGTGAGATATTTGTTTCAAATTTAGATCAAAAACATAGTAATTGTTTTCTCCCATCTCATAGGGAACACACACTTCTATACTACCTCAGTGTTGTTAGAGTAGAAACAAAATTCAGTTAAGTTCTTACATGAAACTGACGATATCAAGGTTACATTCATATTTAATATTGAAGGCTGGATAAATCCTTGTCTTAACTTTCACTGCCAAATTCAAAAAGTTATTCTAAAATCCAATCTTTCCTTATTTGGTGATCATTCCTAGGCCTGCTACAAAATTTGGTTAAGATTCCAAATTCTAGATTTCTGGGGTTCAATTTTCATGATCTCTTCACCTTCCCAAAGTAATGTTCTTCAACTAAAGTGAAAAAAGGATAAATGCAGTGACCAAAGAACAAGGATTTTTCACATGATAAATGGTGTAAGATGAAAATAGATTAAATTATTCTATTAACTTATTGTGTTGCCTTGGACAAAATATAAAAGTAATCACCAAGATTCCCCAAGATAAAGATGAAAATAATGAGACAAAGAGAAAAATGAAAGCTCCCAAATGTCCAGGATGAGACTGACAGACCTTTGAGAAAACATTTGCAGTTAGTTGAAGAATATCACGTTACAATTGCTTCACTATTTCTCCAAAAAACTTCCATTTCAAATTATCACAATTATGCTAAAAGTAATCTTGTTTTTGTCATGTATGGAAGTGTTAAAAGTTCTGCACTTCTGCTAGAGCCTTGTTATATAATAAAACATAGACATTATTTTCAAAACTGTCCATCCTGTCTGTTTCCATCTTAATTTTCTTCTTTGTTTTCTTTATATTTTGTTGTATATTTAATATTTCTCCATGGAAATTTTCTTTCAATATTATTGCTAACTTCTCTACTCTCTCCTATTAGCTCAATCCACATTCCAAACAACAAAAAGGAGAGAACAAAAGAATAATTTGGAAAAAGTAAATATAATCAAGCAAAAGAAATATACACAGTAACTATGTTCAAAAATGTATATCTTCATACCTTGTATTCATCACTTCTATTTCAGAAGACTGATAACATTTAAGCATATACCCTTCTTTCACATATGGATAATTCATTTGATCAGGATTATTGAGGCATTTCAAAGTTATTATTTTCACTAATTCTTATATGCAAAGAATTTAAGTATATTCAAATACCATAAATTTTCAAGCATTTTGCAATCATTTTATTGGTGATCAAAAGTACCTCCTTCCTTAGATTCTGGTTCTTTTCTTCTCCTTTCTTATTTTAATCTGTTGCTCTGTACTAGGAAGTTTGGTTTGCTTGTCATTGTTATCATTATAAATACTTAATGCTTTTTTGTTTTCTTGTTTGGGTCAATGCCTAGTTTCTGCCATAGTAGTTTCCAATTTTCTCAGCAGTTTTTGTCAAATAGTGAATTCTTATCCCAAAAGTTGGGGTCTTAGGGTTTGTCAAATATCAGATTACTGTAGTCATTGACTATTTTATCCTTTGAACCTAACCTATTCCATTGATTCACAATACTTCTTAGCCAGTACCAAATAGTTTTAATGACTGCTGCTTTGTAATATGATTTTAGATCTGGCACAACTAGGCCACTTTCATTTACATTTCCCCCCATTAATTCACTTGAAATTACTGACTTTTTGGTCTTCCAGATGAATTTTCTTTTTCTTTTTTTTTATTATTAATACTTTTTATTTGCAAAATATATGTGTGGGTAATTCCTAAACATTAATCCATACAAAACTTTCTGTTACAAATTTCCCCCCCTACTCCCCATGCCTCCCCTAGATAGCAGGATATCCACTACATGATAATTATGTTAGAATACTTAAATCGAATATGTGTATAGTTATTGCCACACATCATTCTTTTGTTCAGGAGAAATCGTATCTATAAGAGAGAATAATCCGATAAAGGAAATACAATGCAAGCAAACATCAATAGAGAACACGAAAATGTTATGTTGTGGTCCACATTTCACATCCCCCTCTCTGGGTGTATATGGCCTTCTTCACTGAACAATTATAATTGGTTTGAAGCATTTCATTGTTGAAGAGAGTTATGTCCATTACAACTGATCCTCATATAGTACTGTTGTTGCCGTGTACAAAGATCTCCTGGTTCTGCTCATCTCACTCAGCATCAGTTCATGCAAGTCTCTCCAGGCCTCTCTGAAATCATCCTTCTGGTCGTTTCTTACAGAGCAATAATATTCCATAACATTCATATACCATAATTTATTCAGCCACTCTCCAATTGATGGGCATCCATTCAGTTTCCAGTTTCTAGCCACTACAAAAAGGGCTGCCACAAACATTTTTGCACATGTTGGGCCCTTTCCTTCTTTTATGATTTCTTTGGGATATAAGCCCAATAGAAACACTGCTGGGTCATAGTGTATGCACAGTTTGATAACTTTTTGAGCATAGCTCCAAATTGCTCTCCAGAATGGCTGGATCCGTTCAAAGCTCCACCAACAATGCACCAGTGTCCCAGTCTTCCCACATCCCCTCCAACATTCATCGTTATCTTTTCCTGTCATTTTAGCCAATCTCACATGTGTGTAATGGTACCTCAGAGTTGTCTTAATTTGCATTTCTCTGATCAATAGTGATTTGGAGCACCTGTTCATATGACTAGAAATGGTTGTAATTTCATCATCTGAAATTTGTCTGTTCATAACCTTTGACCATTTATCAATTGGAGAATGGCTTGAATGTTTATAAATGTGAGACAATTCTCTATGTATCTTAGAGATGAGACCTTTATCAGAACCATTAAATGTAAAGATGATTTCCCAATTTGATGCTTCCCTCCTAATCTTGTCTGCATTAGTTTTGTTAGTACAGAAACTTTTTAACTTAATATAATCAAAATCATCTATCTGGTGTTCAATTAAGAGTTCCAGATCTTCCCTGGACATAAATTTATTCCATCTCCACAGGTCTGAGAGGTAAACTATCCCATGTTCCTCTAATTTGGTTATAACATCACTCTTTATATCTAGATCATGCACCCATTTAGATCTTATCTTGGTGTGCAGTGTTAGGTGTGGGTCCAGCCTTAATTTCTTCCACACTAGTTTCCAATTATCCCAGCAGTTTTTGCTGAATAGTGAGTACTTATCCCAAGAACTAGGGTCTTTGGGTTTATCAAACACTAAATTGCTAACGTAATTACCTAGCTTGTCCTGATATCCTATTCTATGCCACTGATCGATTGCTCTATTTCTCAGCCAGTACCAAATGGTTTTGATGACCTGCTGCTTTATAATATAGTTTTGTATCTGGTACAGCAAGGCCACTTTCATCTGTCTTTTTTTCATTAATTCCCTTGAAATCCTTGACCTTTTGTTCTTCTAGATTAACTTTGCTACTATTTTTTCTAGATCTGTAAAATATTTTCTTGGGAGTATGGCACTAAATAAGTAAATTAGTTTGGGTAGTATTGTCATTTTTATTATATTCTCTCGGCCTAACCATGAGCACTTAATTTTTTTCCAGTTGACTAGGTTTGATTTTATTTGTGTGGAAAGTGCTTTGTAGTTTAGTTCATATAGTTTCTGACATTTTCTTGGCAGATAGATTCCCAAATATTTTATGCTATCATCCGTTATTCTGATTGGAGTTTCTTTTTCTATCTCCTGCTGCTGAACTTTGTTGGTAATATATAAAAATGCTGATGATTTATGTGGATTTATTATAAATCCTGCAACTTTACTAAAGTTGTGAATTGTTTCTAGGAGTTTTTTAGTTGAGTCTCAAGGGTTCTCTAAGTATACCATCATGTCATCTGCAAAGAATGATAATTTGGTTTCTTCATTACCTACTCCAATTCCTTTTATCTCTTTTTCTTCTCTTATTGCCAAAACTAGCATTTCTAATACAATATTAAATAGTAATGGTGACAATGGACAGCCTTGTTTCACTCCTGATCATATTGGGAATGGTTCTAGTTTGTCTCCATTACATATGATACTTGCTGATGGTTTTAAGTAGATGCTACTAATCATTTTAAGGAAAAGCCCATTTATTCCTATACTCTCTAGTGTTTTTTAATAGGAATGGGTGTTGGATTTTATCGAATGCTTTTTCTGCATCTATGGAGATAATCATATGGTTTTTGTTAGTTTGGTTATTAATATAATTGATTATGCTGATAGTTTTCCTGATATTGAAGCAGCCCTGCATTCCTGGTATAAATCCTGCTTGGTCAAGATGTATTATCCTGGAGATAACTTTCTGTAATCTCGTTGCTAAAATCTTATTTAAAATATTTCCATCAATATTCATTAGGGAAATGGGTCTATAGTTTTCTTTCTCTGTTTTCACCCTACCTGGTTTAGCTATCAGCACCATATCTCTATCATAGAAGGAATTTGGTAGTATATCTTCTGTCCCTATTTTTTCAAATAGTTTCTATAGTATTGGAATTAATTGTTCTTTAAATGTTTGGTAGAATTCACATGTAAAACCATCTGGACCTGGAGATTTTTTCTTATGGAGTTGATTAATAGCTTCTTCTATTTCTTTTTCTAAAATTGGGCTATTTAAATAATTTATTTCCTCTTCTGTTAACCTGGGCAATCTATATTTTTGTAGATATTCCTCCATTTCCTTTAGATTATCGAATTTATTGGCATAAAGTTGGGCAAAGTAACTCCTAATTATTACTCTAATTTCCTCTTCATTGGAGGAAAGTTCTCCCTTATCATTTTTGAGACTAACAATTTGATTTTCCTCTTTCCTTTTTCTAATCAAATTAACTAAAGGCTTATCTATTTTGTTGGTTTTTTCATAAAACCAACTCTTAGTTTTATTTATTAATTCAATAGTTTTCTTATTTTCAATTTTATTAATCTTACCTTT
>JAJPUD010006915.1:2369-17091 GCA_023553655.1 Myrmecobius fasciatus | reverse complement strand
CCTTCCACCTGTAATTTCTTTTCAATTATTATCAAAGTAAAATCAAATTATACCCCCATTCTTTAAGGATACCCCTAGTAGAGATATAGTTCTCGAGAGTTCTTTCCTTTTTACCTTTTTACGCTTCTCTAGAGTTCTGTGTTTGGAAGTCAAATTTTGTGTTCAGATCTGGTCTTTTCATTAGAAATAGGTGAAATTTTCCTGTATCATTAAATGACCATCTTCTTCCCTGGAAGATGATGCTCATTCTAGCTGGATAGCTTATTCTTGACTGTAATCCAAGTTCTTTTGCCTTTCGGAATATCTGATTCCAGGCCCTTTGATCCTTCAAAGTGGAAGCTGACAGATCCTGTGTAATTCTAATAACAAACACGACGGAATTTAAATCGTTTTTTCCTAACACATTGTAATATCTTTTCCTTGATGTGATAGTCCTGACATTTGGCCACGATATTCCTTGGGGTTTTAATTTTGGGGTCTCTTTCAGGAGGTGATCGGTGAATTCTTTCAATGCCAATTTTGCCTTCAGATTCTAAAACATCAGGGCAATTCTCTTTCGTGATTTCCTGGAAGATAGCATCAATGTTCTTTTTCTCAACGTGACTTTCAGGGAGTCCAATAATTCTTAGATTGTCTCTCCTGGATCTGTTTTCCAAGTCAGTTGTTTTTCCTAGGAGATATTTCATATTTTCTTCTATTTTTTTCATTTTTGTTTTTGTTTGACTGATTCTTGAAGTCTTATTGAGTCATTCATTTCAATGTGTTCAATTTTAATTTTTAAGGTATTATTTCCTTCAGTTATCTTTTTTAACTCATTTTGTAACTGGCCAATTGAATTTTTTGTTTCATTGCATTCTTTTTCCATTTTGCCAATTTTATTTTTCAGTGAATTGTTATATTTTTCCAATTCACTATTTTTATTTTCTAGTGAGTTGGTGACTTTTTCCAATTCACCAATTTTCTTTTTCAGTGAATTGTTGTCTTTTACCAATTCACTATTTTTATTTTCCAGTGAGTTGATAACTTTTTCAAATTCACCAATTTTGTTTTTCAGTGAATTGTTGTCTTTTTCCAATTCACCAGACTTATTTTCCAGTTTTTCACATCTCTGTTGCAGGGCGATGTTTCCTTCTTGCACTGCTCTCAGTTTATTTCCCCAATCTTCTAGCTCTCTTTTGAAATTATTTATGCAATCTTCCAGGTAAGCCTTCTGAAAGGGAGACCAGCTTAAGTACATCTTTGTGGCTTTATCTGGGATTGTTTTCAGAATCTCAGGATCTGGGGACTGCTCTAGTTTCTCTCCATAAAAGCTGCCTATGGTGAGAGCTCTCTTCTTCTTGCTCATGATGTTTAGCTGAGGTATCAGTCACCAGCAGGGAATTCTGCAGCCTCAGCAGCAGCAGCAGCAGTGGCAGTAGTGGCGGCAGCAGTGGCAGTAGTGGAAGCAGCAGCAGCAGCAGATGCGATTTCAATTTGCCCTGGGGCAGTTTGCCGAGTTGACTTCCGGTCTGGGGTTGATCTGGCTAGATCCACACTAGGACCACACTTTCAGCTGCTTTCAATCCACCCTTTATCAAAGGTAGACCTGCCAAAGCACCTGCCCACAAGCAGAGCAGAGTGGCCCAAGTGTCTCCCAGGGACTTCCTGGCAGCCTAAAATCTTCTGGTCCATCCCAGTCCCAGACTTGCACCCCGGCTAAGCATTGGCGTCTGAGCGCCGGGAGCTGCTCGATCCTATGCCCGTCTAAAACTGACCTCAGAAGTTCTTTCAAAGTAGATATTTGATAGAAGTGTGTTGTAGTCCAAGTGTTTGGTGAAGCCCTCACTCCAGAACCAGTTCAGAGGCTCAGTTTGTCTGTGTCTGAGGAAAGGTCTCAGGAGCTTACAGAGAATGCTTTCTGCAGTTCGCCATCTGGGGCTCTCCAGTACAGATGAATTTTCTTATTTTTTCAAGATCTATAAAATAATTTCAAGATTGGTATAGCATTAAATAAGTAGATGAAATTAGGAATTATTGCCATTTTATTATATTCACTCAGCCTCTCCAAGAGCACTTGATATTTTTCACATTGTTTAGATCTGAATTTATTTTTTGGAAAGTGCTTTGTAGTTGCATTCATATTATTCCTGGCTTTCCCTTGTCTGATAATTTCCCACATATTTTATACTATTGATGGTTATTTTAAATGGAATTTTTCTTTGTATCTCTTGCTGCTGGACTTTGTTGGTGATATATAAAAATGCTGATGATTTATATTTATGTGCATTAATTTTGTATCTTGCAAATTTACTAAAGTTGTGGATTGTTTTAGTAGCATTTTGGTTGATTCTCTAGGGTTCGCTAATAATACCATCATACCATCTCCAAAGAGTGATAATTTGATTTTCTCATTACCTACTCTAATTCATTTAATCTATTTTTCTTCTCTTATTTCCAAAGCTAGCATTTCTAAAAAAATATTGAATAGCAATGGTGATAGTGGGCAACCTTTTTTCACCACTGATCTTATTGTAAATGGTTCTAGTTTATCAATATTTGTTAGGAAAATTGGTCTATAATTTTCTTTCTCTATTTTCAACCACCTGGTTTAGCACATGGTTTAGCACTTTATCAGCATTGTAACCGTGTCATAACCAGAATTTGGTAGAATTCCTTCTTTCCCTATTGTTTCAAATAGTTTATAAAGGATTGGAATTAATTGTTCTTGAAATGTTTGGTTGAATTCACATGTAAATCCATCTGGCTTTGGAGTTTCTTTTCTTAGGTAGTAGATTAATAACTTGTTCTATTACTTTTTTTCTAAAATTGGAGTATTTAAGTAATTTATTTCTTCTTTTAATTTAAGCAATCTATATTTTTGTAGGTATTCCTCAATTTTACTTAAATTATTAAAATTATCAGCATAAAGTTTGACAAAATAACTCCTAATCATTGTTCTAATTTCCTTTTCATTGGTGGAAAGTTCTCCTTTTTCATTTTTGAGACTAACAATGTGATTTTCCTCTTTAATTTTTCTTATCAAATTAACTATGTTTATATTGTTTTTTTTTTATAAAACCACTTTTTAGTTTTATTTATTACTTCAAAAATTTTTAAACTTTGAGTTTTATTAATGTCCCCTTTTATTTTCCAAATTCCAAATTTGGTATTTGATTGGAGGGTCGTAATTTGTTTTATTTCTAGTTTTTTTTTTTTTTTAGTTGCAAGTCTAATTCATTGATCTTCTCTCTCTATTTTATACAAGTAAGCATCTAGGGATATAAAATTTCCCCCCTATAACCACTTTGGCTGTATTCCACAGCTTTTGGTATGTTGTCTCATTATTGCCATTCTGAAGTGATTGACAAATTGAACAAAAGGAAGTGAATGACTCAACAAGACTTCAAGAATCAGTCAAACAAAAACAAGAAAATGAAAAGATAGAAAAAAAAATATGAAATATAGCCTAGGAAAAACAACTGACCTGGAAAATAGATCTAGGAGAGACAATCTAAAGATTATAAGGCTTCCTGAAAGCCATAATGCAAAAAAGAACCTAGACACTATCTTCCAGGAAATCATGAAAGAAAACTGCTTTTTAGAATCAGAAGGCAAAATAACTATTGAAACAATCCACCAATCACCTCCTGAAAGAAACCCCAAAATTAAATCCCCAAAGAATATCATGGCTTAATTTCGGAACTATCTTACCAAGAAAAAGATATTGCACGCAGCCAAAAAAAAAAATAAATAAATAAATACAAAGGAGCCACAATTATGATCACCCAGGACCTAGCAGCTACCACCTTAAAGGATTGAAAGGCCTAGAATCTGATATTCCAAAAATCAAAGGAACTGGGATTCCATCCAAGAATAAGCTATTCAGCTAAAGTGAGCATTATCTTTCAGGAAAGAAGATGGACATTAAATGATATAGTTGAATTTCACTATTTCTAATTAAAACACCAGAACTGAACAAAAAAGTTGATCTCCAAACACAGAACTCAAGATAAACATAAAAAGATGAAAAAAAAACCTCTTGAGAACTATATTTGTGTTATGGATATACTCAGAAAATGAGGGTTGTTCTTATTAGGATATCATTGCTATGATATTATGATACTATGAAAAAGAAATTAGAAATAGAAAAGGGATAACACTGGAAAAAGAGGAAAAAAGAGGTAAAATAAGGGAAATTACATCACATGTAGAGGCAAAGAAAGCTATTATAATTGAGGGAAAGAAGAGAGGGATATAAGCATTGTGTAAATCTTAATCTCATCAGATTTGGCTCTGAGAGAAAAATAGATGAATATAGTATCGCAAAGAAACTTGTCCTACCTTATAAGGAAATAGTAGGAAAAGGAGGAAAGAAAGGGAAAGAGCAATAGAAGGGAAACCAGAAGAATTAGGGTATAAAAAAGTGGGTGGGGCTTTAAAGGGGAAGGATTGTTTTAGGGAATTGGTTATCAAAAGCAAAATATTAGGGAGGAGGGAAAGGGGATAGGAAAGAAAAAAAAGCATAACCTAGGATAAATAAGATGGCAGAAAATACAGAATTAGTTATTTTAACTGTGAATGTGAATGGAATGAACTCTCCCATAAAGTGGAAGCAGATAGAAGACTGGATTAAAAGCCAGAATCCAACAAGAAACACATTTAAAGCATAATAATACATACAGAGTGAAGGTAAAGGGCTGGAGCAGAATCTATTATGCTTCAAGTGAACAAAAAAAGCAGGCGTAGCAATCCTCATGTCAGATCAAGTAAAAGCAAAGATAGTTCTAATTAAAAGAGACAAGGAAGGAAACTATATCTTACTAAAATGTACTAAAAGGTACCATAGGTAATGAAGCAATATTAATAGTGAACATATATGCACCAAGTGATACAGCATGGAAATTCCTAAAGGAAAAGTTCAGAAAGATGCAAGAAGAAATTGACAGCAAAACTATAATAGTAAGGGATCTCAAATTTTCTCCCTTGGAACTAGATAAATCAAACCACAAAATAAATGAGAAAGAAATTAAGGAGGTAAACAAAATGTTAGAAAAGTTAGGTATGATAGATCTTTGAAGGAAATTCAATGGAGACAGAAAGGAGTTTACTTTTTCTCAGCAGTTAATGGAACTTATACAAAAATTGACCATGTGTTAGGACACATTTAATCAAATGCAGGAAGGCAGAAATAGTAAATGCATTTTTTTCAGATCATGATGCAATAAAAATGATGCAATATAAGCCCCCCAAAAATAGACCAAAAAGCACTTGAAACATATATAATCTCATCCTAAAGAATGAATGGGTGAAACAGCAAATTACAAACACAATTACTAATTTCATCCAAAAGAATGACAATAATGATACAACATACCAAAATTTGTGGGAGGGAGCCAAAGTAGTATTAAAAGGAAATTTTATATCTCTAGATGCTTATGTACATAAAATAAAGAGATTGGGCTTGCACCTAAAAAAAGCTGGAAAAAAGAACAAATTACAAATTCCCAATCAAATACCAAACTTGAAATCCTAAAAGTAAAAGGAGAAATTAATAAAATTGAAATTAAAGAAAGCTATTGAATTAATAAATGAAACTAAAAGTTTGTTTTATGAAACAACTAACAAAATAGATGGACCTCTAGTTAATTTGTTTAGAAAAAAAGGAAAGAGGAAAATCAAATTGTTAGTCTCAAAAATGAAAAGGGAGAACTTTCCACCAAATGAAGGGGAACTTAGAGCAATAATTAGGAGTTACTTTGCTCAACTTTATGCCAATAAATTTTATAACCTAAGTGAAATGGAAGAATACCTACAAAAATATGCCAAGAAGAAGGTAAAATGGATTCATAATCTAGACATAAAGAATGATATTATAAATAAATTAGAAGAATGTAGAAGGGTTTACCTCTCAGATCTGTAGAGGAGGAAGGAATTTGTGACCAAAGAAGAACTAGAGATTATCATTAATCACAACATAGATAATTTTGACTATATCAATACATTAAAAAAGTTTTTGTACATACAAAACTAAGGCAGACAAGATTAGAAGTGAAGAAATAAACTGGGAAAATATTTTACATTCAAAGGTTCTGATAAAGGCCTCATTTCTAAAATATATAAGAATTCAAGCCATTCTCCAATTAATAAGTGGTCCAAAGATGTAAACAATTTTCAGATGAAGAAAATTAAACTATTTCTAGTCATGAAAAAGGTGTTCCAAATCACTATTGATCAGAGAAATGCAAATTAAGACAATTCTGAAATACCACTACACACCTGTCAGATTGGCTAAAATGACAGGAAAAATAATGGCGAATGTTGTATGGGATGAGGGAAAACTGGGACACTGATATATTGTTGGTGGAACTGTGAATGGATATAACCATTCTGGAGAGCAATCTGGAACTATGCTCAAAGAGTTATTAAACTATACATACCCTATTATCCAGCAATGTTTATCCTGGGTTTGTATCCCAAAGACATCTTAAAGGAGAGAAAGGGAACCACATGTGCAAAAATGTTTGTGGCAGCCCTTTTGTAGTGGCAAGAAACTTCTTGCATCTCTCTTAACTTCTCCTCTAGGAATTTAGTGCACATGTTTAGTATTGATATTGCTTTATTAGGTATGGTGTCCTTTAGTAAAATATAGTTTCTTTCCTTATCTCTTTTAATTCAATCTATCTTTGCTTTTACTTAATCTGAGATCAGGATTGCAACCTTTACTTTTTTTTTGTTCACCTGAAGCATAATAGTTTCTGTTCCAGTTCTTTATCTTCAATTTCTATGTATCTTTATGTTATAGATGTGTTTCTTCTAGACAACATATTGTAGGATACTGGCTTTTAATCCAGTCTATTATACACTTCTGTTTTATGGGAGAGTTCATCCCATTCACATTTACAGTTGAAATAACTAATTCTGTATTTTCTGCCATCTTATTGACTCAAAGTTATCCTTTTCTCTTTTTTCCATTTTCTCCTTTCCCCCTCCCTGCAGTATTTTGTTTTTCATTACCACCTCCCTCAAATCAGTCCTCCCCCCTTTAGAGCCTCTTTTCTTTTTTACACCTGTCCTCTAATTCTTCTATTTCCTTCTATTAGTCTTTTCCTTTCTTTTCCTCCTTTCCCTCCCACTTCCCTATAAGGTGGGGCAAGTTTCTCTAAGAAACCAAATATAACTAGTATTCTCTCTTAGCAACCAATCTAATGAAAGTAAGATTCACACAATGCTCACCCCCCTCCCTTTTCCCTCAATTATATTAGTTTTTCGTTGTCTTTTCATAAGATTTTGCCTTATTTTTCCCTTTTTTTACTTATTATACCTCTTTTTTCTTCTTTTTTCAATATGATTCCCTTTCTACCTCTAGTTTCTTTTTCATTTTATCTAAGTAAAATCAAATTATACCCACATTCTCTAACTATCCCAAAATAGAAATACAGTTGTCAAGAATTCATTCCTTTTTACCTTTTTATGCTTCTCTTGAGGTCTGTGTTTGGAGGTCAAATTTTTTGTTCAGATCTGGTCTTTCCATTAGAAATATATGACATTCACCTATATCATTAAATGTCCATTATCTTCCCTTGAAGATAATGCTCATTATAGCTGGATAGCTTATTCTTGGCTATAATTGAAGAATTTGCCTTTTGGAACATATGGTGGAAGCTGAAAGATCCTGAGTGATTCTAATTATGGCTCCTTGGTATTTGAATTGTTTCTTTCTAGCTTTTGCTATATCTTTTTCTTGGTGCGACAATCCTGCAATCCTGAAATTTAGCTATGATATTCCTTTGGGGATTTTATTTTGGGGTCTCTTTCAGGAGGTGATTGGTGAATTCTTTCAATGGCTATTTTACCTTCTGATTCTAAAACATGAAGGCAGTTTTCTTTCATGATTTCCTGTAAGATAATGTCTAGCTTTGATTTTTTTTTTCATCTAGGCTTTCAGGAAGTCCAATAATTTTTACATTGTCTCTCCTAGATATATTTTCCAGGTCAGTTGTTTTTACTAGGGGATATTTCATATTTTCTTCTTTTTTTCATTTTTATTTGTTTTTGTTTGACTGATTCTTGAAGTCTTATTGAGACATTCACTTCCATTTGTTCAATTCTAATTTTTAGTGTATTATTTTCTTCATTTACCTTTTTAAGCTCCTTTTATAACTAGCCAATTTTTTCATTGCATACTTTTTCCATTTCACCAATTTTGTTTTCCAGTGAATTGGCATCTTTTTCCATTTCACCACTTTTGTTTTTTCAGTGAATTGGTGGTTTTTTCATTTTTCTTTTGTAGAGCATTATATGCTTTTTCCATGCCATCTTGCAATGATCTCATTTCATTTCCCTGTTTTTCTTCTGACTCTCTTTTGGAATTCTTTATGCAATCATCCAGGAAAGCCTTGTGAAATGGTGACCACCTCATATCTCACTTTGTGACTTCCTCTGTTGTTGCTTTACCTTTAGGAACCTCAGGATGTGAGGTCTGTTCTTCTCTCTCTCCATAAAAACCATCTATGGTGAGAGTTCTTTTTTTTTGTTTTTGTTTTTTCTTCATTTTTTAAACCTTGGAGTCTGTTCAAAGCAAAGGAGGGACTGACGCTTTTATTTGCCCTGGGGCAATTCGGCTGATTGACTTCTGGTGCTGAGCAATGCAGGCCAGGTTCATAGTTCTCAGTGATTTACAATCTACCTTTTATAAAAGGCACATCTGCCAAAGCACCTGCTTGTAACCATCCCAGAGTGGCCTAAAAGGTGCACAGAAACTTCCCAGGTGCTTAGAAACTGCCATGCTCTGAATCCCAGCCCAGCTTCCTGTCCTCTCTGTGCTGCTGTCTGGGATTAGCAGACTGTTCTCCTGCCCAACTGAAGCAGCCTTGTTCTGAGGTTCTTCCAAGGTAACTTCTTCTGGTAATATGTTGTGCTCTAAATATTTGGGGTAGTTTGACTCCAAAAAATCAGTTTAGAGCTATTGGGTTGAGAGCAGGTAAGAGGAGATCACAGAGAAATGTGTTTGCACTCTGTTATTGTGGCTCTGCTACCCCTGACTTTCCTACTTAGATTTAATATTGTCATACATTCTAAGTGATTTTGAAATGGAGTTGGATGATATTTAGCTATGGATACTTTTTCACATCATCACTTCTCAGTAATTTTTATTGAATACTAAGTACTTACCTGAATAAGTAGCACTTTGCACTTATTAAATATAGTTCTACTCTTTGTTTTACTCTGCATCTTATGCAAATTATCTTATCTGGGAATCAACTTTTAAAAATTAAGCAGTAGTAAATAATCTTGATGACAGCTATTTTGATAACAGTTTAAAATCTAGTATGCTAAGCTTCATTCCTTTCTACTTAAAAAAAAAAGTTGTCCTTGGCATTCTTAAATTTTAATTCAGATGAAGTTTGCTATCTTCCTATCATTATCAAGAGTTTTCATTATTTATTATTTATGTGTGTAAGTTTATATCATTTGCTATTTGGATATTTCATTCCAAAATTTTGTTTCTTTGCAATACTTGCTTCCAATCCTATACACCTCTGTAGGTTTTTGGTTTCTCTCTTTCTCTCTCTCTCTGTATGTATGTGTGTTTTTATGTATCTTTCTATGTCTTGTCTACCTGTCTGTCTGCATCTCCTGCCTTTGTCTCTGGGTCTCTGCCTCCATTTTTCTCATCCCATTTTTCTCCTATCTGAGATTCTTGAGGGACATTGAGCAGTATATTGATTCAATTTTCCCTTACCCTTTATTCTTAATGTATTAACACCATTTTATTTATGATTTCTTTAAATATATTGCCCAGTCTTTTTGTTATGTTTTTCAGGGAATCTGGAAATTTTTAAATCAGTATTATTTTTATTAATTACATGAAAAAAATTTAAAATGCACTTACAAGTTTTAAATTTCAAGTTTCCCGTCCTTGAGGAAGCAAGAAATTTGATAAAAATATATATGAAATCAAATCATCAAAAATATTTCCATATTAAACATATTGCAAAAATAGATTTAAAAGACAAATAAAATATGTAAAAAGGGAATGATTCAATCTATACTCAGACTGTTATTAGTTGTTTTTTTCCTCTAAAGATAAATATAATTTTCCCTTAAAAGTGGTTTTGAATTGTTTAGAATCTTTGTCTTGTCCAGACTATGTTATTTACAGTTGATTATTCCAAAATAATGCTGTTAATAAATAGAGTTCTCCTTATCTGCTTTCTCCATTTTGCATCAGTTCATATATGTCTTCCCAGGGTTTTCTGGAATCATGCTTTTCCTCATTTCTTATAATACAAACTTGCCTGAACTTAACTTGTTGACTTCATTATACACTGTACTATATTCTGCATTAACATAGTCAAATTATGTTTTTCCTATTCCTTATATGTAGCATTCAATTTATTTTCCCTATGCCTTTCCATTGGATTAAAATTTAAATTTTCTTTTCACATCTGCCTAATGAAATCACTTTCTTTCTTTGAAATGTAGCTTAAATACTCCTTCATATTCATATTCAACTATTTTATCTTTATTATCTTAGTATATATATATATATGTGTGTGTGTATACCTGCATATATATAAACACTCATGTGCATATATAGATGATAGATAGATAGATTTGTGCTTATTTCTCATCTTCATTGGAAGGTAAGTTTCTTATAAGTAGGAACTTTTTTATTCATTGTATTGTGTACCTGTAACTAACACAGTTTCTGCAATACACTAGATATTTAATAAATGTTTTTGATTAAAATAAGATGAAAAAGCTCAGTTGTATTTAGGTTTGGGGGATAAAGTTGATAGTAATGCATGTATTTGAGCATCAATTTCACAAAGTAGAGGTATATCTGCCTATATAATAATACTAAAGATTTTGACAGTGAGGACTCTATTTTCCAGATATTCACTGCCTGTAGCTACTGAAGACATAGAGCACAAAAGACCTCCTGAGACATTTGTTCAGTGTTATTTCTGGATGGTTTGCTTCCTTATACAATGATAAAAAGACATAGACTGGATTTAGGGTCCATTGTCTATGACTCAGCTTCTTAAACTAGTTCATAATACCATTTGTTGTCTCATAACTGAATTTCAAGGTTCATGAAATTATGATTTATTATTAGTAAATGTTGATATCTATATCTATTTTATATAGTTAAATGTCCAGAGTTATGTAAAAATTTCTTAAATGTAAAGGGGTTGAGAATGGAAAGAATTTAAGAATATTTGGCCTAGGATACTTGGGTTTTTCAGCACTCTTACTTGCCCATTCATTAAAGTTAGTCATCATTTGATGGTATTGGTAGCTAAAAATAAAAGAAGCTATGCTATTTAAGTGTGAAACAGAGTTTAAAGCAATACTTATATGTAGATTAGATAAAATTATGAAGAAATACTATAATTTATTCTCACCATAAAAAATTATTAGTGTAATATTTTAGAGATTTCCTTTCTATCCAATATATCCAAATTTCCAGTTTCCTACACAAGATCCAGCAAGTCAAGTCATCTAATTATCACTTTCCCCACTAGTTGACAATATCTCATTAATCAATATCTATATTTGTAACATTTCCTAATCAAGTCATGTTAAAGTCTCCGGACACCTGTGCATTTACTCTGAGATGAATGATTCTGTATCTTTAGTAACACAGAATATTTGTGCTTAGCCTGGTTGGCGTTCCACTTAAAATGCCAAGCAAGATCACTAGCTGTCTGAAAAACTGTGAAATGTAAAAAAAAAAATGTGGTTTGATTTGAAGTAGCTATGAGGAGGGATTTGAAGATTTGCACAAAAAAAAAGATGTTAGTGTAGCTTTTTAAAGGGACTGTTTTCTCTAACTCCCAGGATTTCTGTGGCAGGAAATTTGGTCATTCAGTTTTAAGAAGAGAATTTACAGTATATAATCAAGTGTGATTTCTTACTGATTATGCCAGAACTAATTAACAATGCTTTTCCCTTCCCCTCCCCCTCAGTTAATCAGATACAAAGAAGAAGCTATTTGCATAGATTCAAGTCACATTATGTCATAAACACATCTGAGATAATATAAACTGACATTTACTATAAAATGATATCACCTTGAAATCAGGAATCAATGGATGTCTCTGAATAGGGATCTGGGAAGACCTTTTTTTAATTGAAAGGACATGGTGATAGCTTCATGAAACACATCAAAGCATGAAGTAGGAGGAATGCAAATATATAAAGGTCAGAATGCTCACAGTATAGAGCAGCACTATCACATCTATGAATACTTTGTCACCTGACTCTGATTCCTCATCTCTTGTGCTTTTGAGGCCTTGTTGCAAAGAATTTAGAAGACACAAGTTTCAGCAGTATGATATATTAGCTCTGGTAAATGAAAGATTATCATGGATCCCAAATTGAAAGACTCATTAAAATATCTGTATTTATTATAAATTGTCTCTCAAAGCTGAATTCTGATTTTTTTTTTCAACAGGAATTCTGAAAGGCAGAGAAACCAGTCTTGTTAAAGGGCAAAACAACCAACTTTCCCCCCCCCCAGGTTTAATTGAGTGGGGCTAACTTTATATTGATTCCTTCCGTTTAACAAAATGATATTAATTAAGAAAAAAAGGTTTTTGTTGATTTAAAAAATCATAACAAAATCAGAAGGCTGGAAGAATATTTAACTGCATATTTAAATCACTTTTATATTAAAAGACATTGGTAGGAGCCAAAATGGCAGAGAGATGCTGAGATGTGGCCTGAGCATTATCCAGTTTGGCGCAGAATCAACACTAGATGAAGTATGTGAAAGGATTTTGGAGTGACAGAAACCACAAATATTCAGAGTAAAACAGTTTTCCACCTTAAGATATCTTGAAAGGATGTCAGGAAAGGTATGTCTCATTTGGGAAGGGATAAACATGGTCCAGAAAAGGTGTGATATGAAAAAGCTAGTGGAAAGATGTTAGCCAAAATTCAGAAAAGCTACATTGGTGATGCAATCCAGTCTCAGAGGGCCATGCAATCTAGAGACTCAAAGAGCAAATCAGCTGTGAGACCTCCAATTCAAGCAAAAAAAAAAAAAAAAAAAAACCAACCCCCCCCAAAGCCAAGGAAACAAAATAAAACCAAACCAAGCCCGCTCAATGTAGTGAAAAAACTGACAGCATTATTGATATCAGCTTGGAAAGTTAATGAACGATCCCTGTTCCACTACAAAATAAGACTAGGATAACACCTGTGTCCTGAATATAAAGGTAAACTTTTAATAATGAGAAAAACAAAACAAAAAGAGCCCTGAATAGGCTAAGAAATCTATGATAGTGACAGGGAAGATCAGAACAACAAGATGGAATAGAACAACAGTGGCAAAATACTTATGTATGAAATTTCTTTTTTTTAATTAATTTATTTTTTTAATTTTATTTGCATAACATGTGTGGGTAATTCTTCAACATTAACCCTTACATAGCTTTCTGTTACAAATTTTCCCCCCAACTCCCCACCCCTCCCCTAGATGGCAGGATATCCACTACATGTTAATTATATTAAATATTGGCAAATCGAATATATGTATACATATTTCCAAACTTGTCATTGTTGTGCAAGAAAAATCTTATCTACACAAAAGGTATATCAGATACAGGAAACACAATGTAAGCAAACATCAGTCAAGAAGTATGAGAATGTTATGTTGTGGTCCACATTTCACATCCCTCTCTCTGGTTGTATATGGCTTTCTTCAGTGAACAATTGGAGGTGGTTTGAAACATTTCATTGTTGAAGAGAGCCATGTCCATCAGAATTGATCTTCATATAGTACTGTTGTTGCTGTGTATAATGATCTCCTGTTTCTACTCATTTCACTCGCATCAGTTCATGTAAGTCTCTCTAGGCCTCTCTGAGATCATCTTGCTGGTCATTTCTTATAGAAAAATAATATTCCATAATATTCATATACCATAATTTATTCAGCCATTCTCCAATTGAAGGGCATCTATTCAATTTCCAGTTTCTAGCCACTACAAAAAGGGCTGCCACAAACATTCTTGCACATGTGGGGCCCTTTCCTTCTTTTATGATTTCTTTGGGATATAAGCCCAACAGAAATGCTGCTGGGTCAAAGGGTATGCACAGTTTGATAACTTTTTGAGCATAGCTCCAAACTGCTCTCCAGAATGGCTGTATCCGTTCACAGCTCCACCAACAATACATCAGTGTCTCAGCCCTCCCACATCCCCTCCAACATTCATCATTAACTTTTCCTGTCATTTTAGCCAATCTGACAGGTCTGTAGTGGTACCTCAGGGTTGTCTTGATTTGCATTTCTCAGATCAATAGTGATTTCGAGCACCTTTTCATACGACTATAAATAGTTTTAATTTCATCCTCTGAAAATTGTTCATATCCTTTGACCATTTATTGATTGGAGAATGGCTTGAATTTTTTTTTGATTTTTTTTAATTTTAATTTTTTAATTTTATTTGCATAACATATGTGTGGGTAATTCTTCAACAATAGCCCTTACATAGCTTTCCGTTACAAATTTTTCCCCCAACTCCCCACCCCTCCCCTAGATGGCAGGATATCCACTACATGTTAATTATGTTAAAATATTGGTAAATCGAATATATGTATACATATTTCCAAACTTGTCATTGTTGTGCAAGAAAAATCTTGTCTACACAAACGATATATCAGATAAAGGAAACACAATGTAAGCAAACATCAATCAAGGAGTATGAGAATGTTATGTTGTGGTCCACATTTC